>CABFVZ010002325.1:59794-78694 GCA_902151445.1 Timema monikensis | reverse complement strand
ATACCGGCAACTGCACGTCTATACTTTACTAGAGTAGATATTGGTAACTGCACGTCTATACTTTACTAGAGTAGATACCGGCAACTGCACGTCTATACATTACTAGAGTAGATATTGGCAACTGCACGACTACTTTACTAGAGTAAATACCGGCAATTGCACGTCTATACTTTACTAGAGTAGATACCGGCAACTGCACGTCTTTCCACTGACTTTGATTTTTATAATAATTAGAGTCCAGATTTTTATGTAATTACATATTTTATTTCTTCCAGTTAGAATTGTGAAAATCAAATTAGTAGTTTTCGACTTTATTTTCACTTTTAATTTTACATATTTTACTTAATTCTACATAATGTCAAAATTATACTACTATAAAGCCACATGGCTGACTCACTCACTTACACTAATGTTTACTCACTTCCAGATGAGCTAGAAACTTGAAACTTGGCAAAATTATAGCTTCTAGCCTGTAACCGACAGGAAAATTTAAATTTTTAACCCTAAAAAAAAAAATTCAAAATGGCGGAGCAACTTTAAAGTCGGTGCGGACCTTTCTTTGGAGGTCTCTTGTGGCTTAACGGTAAAACCTGTAAAAAAAGTCTCTGGAATTACATTAGTTTACATTCACTTGCAAAGAAAAGCCACTGGGGATTTGGGGGCAGAGCCCCCAACGAGCAAAGCGAGTATATAATACACGATTACTTAATTTGCGTGTTTTGTTTATAGTTGTATTATTTTTATGTCTTTCTTGGGGAAAATACTTTTAAATTATTTGTCACAAATTTTAAGGCAGCCATTACTTTCATAAATGTATGTAGGCCTATCGATTGAAGGGATGACAGTGAGCAAATTTCAAGTCAGGTATGCTGATTCGTCAAAAGAGGATTACGGTTTCCATTACGTAGATTCGTGTCTGACGTTCCTCGTGTTGTGAAAGGGAGAGAATGTGGCGACGACAGATAGTGGCCTCAGCAGCACGTCTCTCGCGCGGCGTGTAAGTTTGTAAACACCAGTTGACGAGTTAAAAAAAAAAAAGTTATTGGATTTGACTAGCTCATTTCCCCGTTGTTCTTTGATCGGAAGAGGAAACAGATATAAAGCTACAAGGGTAAGAACAAATGACAAAAACAAAACCCAAAATCAATCAAGAAAATGTCATTTGAAGACCGCTACAGTAAAATGGCGCGTAGAACGGTCGTTTGAAAAGCAAACAAAACCAACCATGTTTATACGTGTAGTTGTACTAATATTAATACCACCTAATATGTCGAGATCAGGCATTTAACCTCACATCAAAAAATAACAATTCTACGAAACCGATTTCAAATAATTTGGAATGGTCTGACGTTCACTTGTTTTCAAAGGGCCGGCGATAGTGGAGGTTTCATTGAAAGTTTGTAAGCTTATATTATTATGATTTCTAAATCAGTAATATATAACCATTCATTTGAAGTATTTAATTAATGTGAAATTTAAGTGGTGTAAAACAAACTAATAATGCAATACAACTAATTAAAAAGTAATTGTGTATGTATTTATTTAGAAAAGTTTTGTATTACTTCCATTAATATTTGTGGACATATTTTGTAGGTCAATGCTATATAAAAATCCGGGCTCTATTTAAAATCAATACATCTTGTGTTCCACGACCCTAGTCGTAGTCGAATTGCAATTTGAGCTAACGCGCGATCGGGTGACTATATAAGTCCTATTGCACTAAGCCCCATTATTTATTAAGAATTCTTCGGTCATCGGACTGTTTGACGGTCTGCACATTTTGTTGATGACATCCCACCTTGTCCGCAGGAGCCCTCACTAAGTCGCAGTTCCCCGTGTTCACTATCTACGCGCAGAAAAGCTGCCTAGGAGTGAAGCCATGTGAGAGAGCTTGGTGCTTTGATCGCGTGCTGCAGCACCGTCTCCAGGGCCACGTCAAGAGGGAGGCTTTAGCCTCTTCCAGACAGGACTGTCTGGAGATGTGTTTGGGAGAAAGAGACTTTATTTGCAGGTGAGTAGTGTCGCTACTTTCATAGGCCTGGGTGTGAGTGTCCCATAGAAACTCCCTTGTGACCCTAAGTGTCGCAGCAGTAGCCCCCCGCGACCACAAGTGTATCAACAGTAGCGCCAGGGATAACACTTGGCTAGGCATGCATGTACGATTTTGCGATCGGCCGATCCATCAATGGAGCAGCAACAACTTCAGTGTTATATTAGAAAGAGAGCACAAACAATCGCGAAATTGGGCGATCTGAAACTCTGTGTCTGGATACATATTTACGATCCAATCACTATAGGCCGAGCACATTAATTGTCCAATGTATTTGAACGAGTGCGCACGCACCACCGAGTGTTCAGTTGGCTGATTAATGCCAAGTGAATACCACGTGTTTTTAAAACTACAATGACCAAAGTTGACTCGGAAAGGTTTATTATGCCTTTAGTAGAAACGCAACGTCCCAAAAATAAAATATGTGTAGCTGTAGATTATAATAAATTACATTGGCATTTATGAATTGAATTCTTTCATAAAAGGTAATACATTTGTCTAGTTAAATTGCAACTGAAATGTGTAAACTAACTATATAATGTAAAAAGACAAAAAAAGCCACTAAAATTAATATTAGTTTTGTATTTAAAAAAATAAATAATAAAGTTTACCTTGAAATAACCTTGAAAACGTCCACCAATCAAAAATGAATAATGCTGTCCTCTTTCCCAATGCAATAGTATTATTGTGGGTGAAAACAAGATAAAGTCAGTCCAACAATACAAGAGTATTATTGTAGGTGCAAGTGGGAATAAGAAAGCTTCGTTGATGTGTGGTAAATACTAGAGATAATAGATTATTGGAAGGTCATGGATGGATTATTTGTTCCTACAACTTTTTTTGAGTGAATGGAATATTGTTCAAAATGGATCATAGGCAGAATGTCTTATTGGCAACTATTATTAGAAATAAAGACTCAAAGAATTACTAGCCTACACAAATTTACAAGTTGGGTCAGTGACATAAATTATCAAACCTATAAGCATAGGATGAGGAAGTTGAATATTAATAAGATTCACCAGCATCCGCCTGGATGTCGGTAGCCACCTTCTAGGTATATGTAGCCTTGAGTCAATTCTCATCGCAAATAAGCCTTACGGTACAGAACTAGTTGAGGGTCAGCGAATGATCAGGCGGAATGCGGCAATTATTCATGGTGGAGCGTGAGGCGGACACAAGTGTTAAGACAACGTCTTTATTTGAAAGGTTGCGGTCCATTAGCCCCGTGTAATCGAGATGAACCAAGTCCCTAATTGCGGAACAATGTTGCTGTGATCCACTTCACTAGTTTTTATATTACTGGGACATTACCAGGTGGACCTTAAAATGCTCCTAAAGGTGGTTCAATGTTGCTGTGATCCACTTCACTAGTTTTTATATTGCTGGGACAATACCAGGTGGACTTTCCAATGCTCCAAATGGTGGTTCAATGTTGCTGTGATCCACTTCACTAGTTTTTATATTGCTGGGACAATACCAGGTGGACTTTCCACTGCTCCAAATGGTGGTTCAATATTGCTGTGATCCACTTCACTAGTTTTTATATTGCTGGGACAATACCAGGTGAACTTTCCACTGCTCCAAATGGTGGTTCAATGTTGCTGTGATCCACTTCACTAGTTTTTATATTGCTGGGACAATACCAGGTGGACTTTCCACTGCTCCTAATGGTGGTACAATGATAATGTGATCCTTCTCAATTGTTTCTATACAGCTGGGACATAGCCAGATGGACCTTAGATCTGCACATTTTACTATTTTAAAAGCATCGTGACAAAAATTAGAGGAGAAAGTAGATTTAATTTCTAGTTTTGAAGAGTTTGGTTAACACTTTACAGCTCATATTACAGTTTTTATTTTTCTACAACATGACTGCCCTCCAATCATGTCTAAAGTGATCCTATGGGAGGTTGATCTTCGTTTATATAACAAGGGGTGAGCTTGTATTTCAGGCCAAGATAATGAAGGCAAGATTACCCAATTAACGTATAAACCGAACGGGTAGTAAGTCGCAGTGCTAATTATTACTACCCAATGATGATTATGTTCTTCCTTCATCAACAATAATGATCGGATAAACATTTTATATCGAAAGCAGCTCAGATCTTATTCGATTAAGTTAATTGTATTCTCACAAGGGCTAATTGTACTGGACCACACCTCTACTGGCGACAGGTAGTGTAGGCCTAGTTTAGAAATGAAACAAAAAACATAAACAACTGTATACGTTGAGATATTTAATGTAAAAACAATATTCCAAAAAGGCAAAGACATTTATATGTTTGGGACTTTAATGTATGAACTGTACAAAGTCCATACAATCACGTTGATTTGTTGAGGACTTACATTATACATTAGTATGAACATAACAAAATTTATACATTCACGTTCATGTGTTGAGGACTTTAATGTATGAACAGGACAACATTTATATAGTCACGTTTATATGTTTGGGACTTTAATGTACAAACAGTACACAATTTATTGTTACGTTTATATGTTGAGGACTTTAATGTATGAACAGGACAAAATCCATACAATTGCGTTGATATTATGGGAACTCTAATGTACACGTATTATCAAGACAGCACACACACACAGACACATTGATATGTTGGGGACTTTAGTGTATGATCAAGACACTACACACACAAACACGTTGACATGATGGGGACTTTAATGCATGATAAAGACACCACACACAAACACGTTAAAATGTTGGGGACTTTGATGTATGATAAAGACACCACACACAAACACGTTAAAATGTTGGGGACTTTAATGTATGATAAAGACACCACACACAAACACGTTGAAATGTTGGGGACTTTGATGTATGATCAAGACACTACGCACACAAACAGGTTGGCATGTCGGAGACTTTAATGTATGATAAAGACACCACACACAAACACGTTGACATGATTGGGACTTTAATGTATGATCAAGACACCACACACAAACACGTTGACATGATGGGGACTTTAATGCATGATAAAGACACCACACACAAACACGTTGACATGATGGGGACTTTAATGCATGATCAAGACACCACACACAAACACGTTGACATGATGGGGACTTTAATGCATGATCAAGACACCACACACACAAACCCGTTAATATGTTGGGGACTTTAATGTATGAACAGGACAAAATCCATACAATTGCGTTGATATTATGGGAACGCTAATGTACACGTTATTATCAAGACACCACACACACAAACCCGTTAATATGTTGGGGACTTTAATGTATGATCAAGACAATGAACACAAACACGATGACATGATGGGGACTTTAATGCATGATCAAGACACCACACACAAACACGTTAATATGTTGGGGACTTTAATGCATGATCAAGACACCACACACAAACACGTTGACATGATGGGGACTTTAATGCATGATAAAGACACCACACACAAACACGTTGACATGATGGGGACTTTAATGCATGATAAAGACACCACACACAAACACGTTGACATGTTGGAGACTTTAATGTATGATCAAGACACCACTCACATAAACACGTTAATAGAGGATGTCCACAATTATAATAACCGAGTTAAATGTCTGTGAATTTTATTTGACCTCTCTAGCGTGTTGAAGGAGTATTACACTACAATTTACTAACGAATATCCTCTTGGAGCAACTCAAAACTATTTTTAATGTAAATATTGATCGAAAGTCTTTAATGTCGACCCTTGCAAAAATACATTTTATTTTCTTCATAAAACTATAAACATAGTTAATTAAAAGAGTTATCAATAGCTTACAAAAATACTTCCATAAGGATTACTGTGTAATATGCTTTTTTACGACTATTTAAAGAAACAAAAAATATTAATTAAACTGTAACATATGTTTTTTTGTCTCGAAATTGTGGCAACCAAAAATATTATAGTGCGCGAAAAATTAAATTTAAAAATATTATATTCATACTTTTATATTCTTATAACTGACTACAATAAATTAGAAGAAAAATAAATGTTTTTATTTTGTAAACACATCAGCACGAATACAACAGAATACGGGTTGTAGGCTTATGTCAACAGCCGCCTTCAATTCGCCCGGTTCGCCACCTTTGGTTATTAAGTGAAGGCATACTTTCAAGTTCTCATTTTTAAATAATTTTTAAGTGAACTAAGGACGCTTTACCACCAAAAAAACTTTAATGGTTATTTACATAATTTCAAATTTCAATCGTGTAAAAACGCTTAAAAGGAAATAAAAATAAATGTTTGTTGTGAAAGTTTTGACTGTCTAAAGCAATTATCTCTTATAATATAACTAGATGGACATCTGTGGCTGAAATTTTTGAGCGGTCGTCTGTGTACCATTGTGTAAGAGAGGAGGAAACTTTCGAGTATCTCTTTATCTCCCACATCCACTTGAGGCAATGTGGCATTTTGACATATTTAATTAATTTGATTGAATATATGAGATACAAAACAAAGTGTGATTAGCTAAATGAAAAAATGTGTTAGTAAAAACTTTGAAGAGCATAATAAAGTTCAAAACTGGGGAGTTTTTTCTTTAAATAAGTTGATGTAGGCTAATATATACGATCATTTTTGAAGGAAGCTCGTTTGGAAGGCTTTATCTCGTACCAGAATCCTACCCTATAGTAATTTTTAAGTAGGATAAAAGACCTTCAAGAAGGGAATTTCTACTTCCGTTCTAAATGGCCGTCTATCCTACCAAAATACTAATATATGATAGTCTTCTGGTACGAAATAAAGCCTTACAGATTGGGATTCCTACTAAAATCAGGGTTTAGTAGATACCGTGCTTCTTACACGCCTATAACCTAAATTATCGTTTGAACGTAAGACTTCTACACAAAGTATATCCTTCAAACAAATATAATACAGTTTTTAGCTAGCTTGTTTAATTATAGTTATCGAACTTTCAACATAATATGGTTTCTGATATACAAGATATGAGCCAACTTTTTTTAAACAAAAAATTGTAATATAATATTTTCTACAAACCTATAAATTAAGTGATCGTTTGAACGTGTGGCAACTACACAAAGTTTGTCATTCAAACAAATGTAATCACGTTTTTAGATACCTTATTCATTATATTTATCGAACTTTCAATATAATAAGGTTTCTGAAACCAATATACAAGCTAACCGCCAAATCTAGATATAAGTGTAGTCTTGGCAGACTGTAAACAACATTAATGATAACCACTGGCGGCTCGTAGCTAAAATTAGTGGGGGTTCTGCTAACACGGGAATCAAAACATTACATTTCTACTTCACAGCCGCAAAGCCAACTTTTCCGTTGGTACCATTCAGAATTAAAGCTACGAATATATTTCTTGTTGTTGCTTTTGCCTGGCTAAGATATTAGAATATCAGGTGTTAAACGACCTCTTTTCTTAACTGTAACTTTCTCATAGAGAGATAGATGTGAAAACTTAAGCTGTTGAAGTTCACTTACAGTCACAGAACTTATTTATTGGGGATGCAAGGCCATGGTTAAAGTTTTATGTTAAATAAAAGAACCGACAAAAAATCACGAATCAAATAGAATAGCTAGAAGCAGAATAATAATCTAATTCTACACTCTTCTACACTTTATCACATTCAAGAATATGGTACACGGTTTTTAATCACAACACACGCTTAGTAAAAAAAAACTTCCTTCCACCATCACATCAGAGCCGGCACTGCGAGAGCAACAGTGCTTTCTCTACCTGGCAGTTACACCTTCTTCCCCAATCCCCTTCTATGTACGCATGCGCACAACAGTCAAACACCACGTCGCTGGCACTGTGAAGGGCAGTTCCATACAAATATTTTGGTATTTTTTTTTCATAAACTGGGGGATGGCTACTTTAAGCTTAAGGAATATATATTGTAGTATAAAAATAAAGAAAGAATTAAAGAAAAAAGTACTCATTATATTAAATGTTATCGATAATATCAAGTGAAAATAGGGGGTGCTGCAGTTCCGCAGTACCTATACCAGAGCCGCCACTGATGATAGCCACATATTTAAATATAGTAAAGATTTTATTAATATGTGTACAGTATTACCTGCAAAACTTAATTGTATATCCTTTAATGTAAATGTTTCTTCAGGCAAGTGTGGTATAATAAATCCTTCATTATTTTTAAACAATAAAAACTTTTATTTGTCAGAGACGTGTTTTCGCATAGAACATGGAAAAAACCCGTTAAATTTGTCCCCCCACAATGAAGCAGACGATAAACTAAAGCGTCACGCTTTGGCCCTTGGCAATGAGTATGTTTATGTCCATCCAGTATAATGTAGAGATCACTGGTTTAAAGTGATAGCTGCCCATCATATGGGTTTACAAAACATATGGTTTGGCGTATGACTACATGACAGTTGATTTGTAGAACTTAGCTGTCAAATAAGACTATTCGTAAGGAAATTTAAGTATACAGTGATGTACTTCTCACGCCATGTTTTTAGTGATCATTGAACAATGAAAGAGCTTACATTACACGCGTCAATAAACAGCTAGAGGACTACGTGAGCTTTGGATACCTCCTTGTGCATCGTGCACAACTTAGCTCACAAACATGGATTAATATCGTTTTTCGACTAACAATCATGGCGAATATACAACCAGTAGCTAATATGGAATCTTCTCCACGATGTAATAATAGCGCAGGACATAGTTTTCAACGATATTTAAGTACAGGCGCAGACGAGATAATTATTAGTAGTCTTACCATAAAATTTAACAGTGATTTCCTTGTCTTAACAAACATAAGTAAAACAAAATATATTTGTTATGAAAAAAATTGTTTGAAGTGCTTTTAATTAAATATATTCTATAACTATATTCATAGATGAGAAAATACGCCTGATTGTTGCAAAAAAATACACTAAACTTTTCATTTATACGAACACAAACCATTTTCTGAAAGGGGTTTTATTTTTGTTGGTGATATTAGCTATTTCCAAAACGAGGATAAAAACAAGCACATTGTGAATGCACGTCGTAGGCCTATATTTTGTTGTACTAGCTATTTCGTTGATTAGTTCACTATAATTGCCATAAATATTTGAGAACAAGTTTTTTCTACCGATTTAATTACGGAAACGTCATCCGTGGTTCTGAGGCATAAGGTTGCTAGGACAACCCCCTTCAAATAGGGTTTTATGCAATTCGACAACTACTTGAAGGGAAATATCCCCATCTTTTGCTATTTTTGACATTGCCAGTCCTGAAAATTCAAACCCATTAAACACGTTACTCAATTATCTTAAAAGGTTCTACTAAGCCCCTGTTGTTTTGTTTTAAGATCTACGTATTATTGTTAATCCGCCCTATACGCATTTTATTACACTAACAAGGTAGATAGAGATAAGTAAAGTATAATTTAAAGTTAATGTACCCGCATTTGCTTGGAGGGATATGGGAAACCATATAGGAAAAACTACCGCTCAGTAGAGTCAGCCGAGATTCAAACCTTGATTAAGTGTAAGACAAGGCAAACTAGACTTAACTTCGACAAATACCAAAATTAAAAACATTTAGTCCGCGTACCCACCAGTACGGGCAACCCTGTTAAAAAGTGACGTTTGAAAGATTGGCATGAATGTTTAATTATTTCATTTACTTTGATCTAATAACTGTTTTATTTCGAGTGTAACGTCCTTAATGATTAGTTAATTTTACCCCATTTTTTTAAATCATGTAACTTTAGATTTTTAATTTTAAGGAAACGTGTGTATCATCCTTTATCGAGGCGTGAATCGTGTTTTAAAATAGCAAACGACTTTTTAAATAACGCGGGATTTCAGAACGTTTGCAACGAGTCTCAGCGCTCCTCTTTACCACCGTGCGTAGATACTGAGGAGAACATGAGGATAATCTTAACACATTATTTAACAAAATAACTTTAATATTTTAAAAATTTTAGTTTGGCCAAGGGCGTATCATAAAATATTTCATGAACCGACGTGTCAGTGACAGCAAATATATATATATANTATATATATATATATATATATATATATATATATATATATATAGAGAGAGAGAGAGAGAGAGAGAGAGTTTGAAATCAATTTTCCATCTATTCCCCAAAAACAAATATACATCAGTGGATAGATTTGATTTTGAAAACTAGATCCGCCGACGTGCTGCGGTCGATTGTGAGAGTCAGAGAGTAAAGAATGCAACAGCGACATGCTGTGGTTACACTGCTTAGGAGATGAACTGGAAAACGAAATCATTTTCACCACACAAATATGATTTCCAATCAACTTTTGCTTTCAATAAAACCATAATTTAATTCAAATGCACAAGCAAACCACAAGAATATGCTACACCCAAGAAAACTGTCTTAGAGTTTATAAAACGCGTCAACATGTGTGAATGTATTAAGGATATTACAAAACAATTACTAGGGCGTAGTAAAAAACCATAACGTTATTGTTATATTTACATTAGCATCTACCCTACTGTGGCTGTTATTCTTTACACCTGTCCTATTTTGGCTGTTGTTTCTTGCTGTTCTGCTATAATTCCAACTTGTCTGTATGCGCAGGTCAGCTAACTACAACAACGCCACAGGATCATGCACTTTGTCAGACATGGATCGTCTAACTATTCCCGGGGGTCTAGCCCAAGCCGCCGATGAAGATTATTTGGAAAACCATTGCGTGGAACAGCCTACCAAGCTGTGTGAGTTCAAGAAACTGTCTGGGAGGATCCTCAAGACAGTAGACTCAGTGTACCAGGATGTGGGATCAATAGACGAGTGTCGTGAGCTGTGTCTTAACTCTCCCTACAGATGTCACTCATACGATTTCGGTGATACGGGAGAGATGGTATGCAGACTGAGTCATCACAGCCGCGCTACTCTCTCAGACATTCAGGTAAGCATATATTTTGAACAAGCTTGATAACTTGAGGTTAGCCGGTCAATAATCCCCTGGAGATCCTCATTGCAGAAATACAAACAATAGCTTGCGTGTCTTCCAGGAACCGTATCTGGACGTTCCCGAGGCCTCCACTCACGAATTGAGCTCCTGCTATAACGTGACGATAGAGTGCGGTCCTGGAGACATGGTGGCCCGCATCAAGACTACCAAACTGTTCCACGGAAAAATATATGCCAAGGGCAGCCCCAACTCTTGTGCTCAAGATGTGCGTGGCAGTCTGGAGTTTGCTCTTCGTATGCCTTATGGAGACGTGGAGTGCAACGTACGCCAGCAGGGACTTGGCAGGTACCTGAACGATGTAGTGATCCAACACCACGACACCATAGTGACCAGCTCCGACCTAGGGCTGGCCGTCACCTGCCAGTATGACCTAACCAACAAGAGTGTGTCCAACGAGGTAAGTCTTGACGACAATGCTACCCATTTCCTTCCTGGTGACATTGCTACCCTATTACTTCCTGGCAACACTGCTTTCCTCCTGGCGACAGTACTTCCCTGCTGGTGACACTAATAAACAACTGGCGAAAATACATTTATTCAATTCCGAAAACACCCCTTTACCTCCTGGTGACACTGCTTCGGTGCCGATAAAGAGTCCACCATGATAGCAGATGAAAAAATGAAAGTGGCATAGGCTGGGCCAGTCAGAGGGGTTGACTAAGGTCGGGTCAACCTTGAGGCTAGATAAACAATCAATAGTGGCATAGGCTGGGCCAGTCAGGGGGTGTTGGCTAAGGGAGGATCAACCTTGTGACCAGATAAACAAGCAATAATGGCATAAGCTGGGCCAGTCAAGGGGTGTTAGCTAAGGTCGGGTCAACCTTGTGGCCAGATAAACAATCAATAGTGGCATTGGCTGGACCAGTCAACTTTGGGAGACATAGTGAAGCTTGGAACATCGGTTGCTTTTAGAAGATTTAAAAAAAATGTATCTCTATAGTTGTTGGCATTATAGATTGTGTGTGAATTAGCAAAGACCTTAATAACTCTCCGCTGGGGTTTAAATTATCAGCAAAATATAACACTAGCATGGTAGACATTGAAACACCAACACTAAGTAAGATGTAATCCTACCTGAGGACATGCTAAGGCAAACATCGCATGAAAGATGCAAAATGCTCATTTTTTCATCTGAGCATATTTTATTTTCCAATAATATTAAGCAAATAATAAAGTTGAAAAATTACTTAATTCCTTGACCAGTTTTATAAACTAATAATAGTTAAACTTTTGAGAAGTATTTTGAAAAGTGGGTTTAATCTAAGCATGACAATGAGTGTAGAATAAGCCATACATAATCTTTTAGGTTGACTTGGGCGTGAGAGGAGATGTGCGACCTGCTTTGTCTGAAGAGGTTGTGGTAGACTCCCCAAATGTGGCCATGAAGATCACTGACCGCAAGGGGGCGGACCTCTCCTCTGCTGAAGTCGGGGACCCCTTGGCCCTACGTTTCCAAGTCCTGGACAAAGACAGCCCCTATGAGATTTTTGTTAGGGAGCTTGTGGCTTTGGATGGAGTTGATTCCAGTGAGATAGTCCTGATAGACTCTGATGGTTGTCCCACAGACCAGTTCATCATGGGACCTATCTACAAAGCTTTGGATGTTGACAAGGTGAGTACTTCAGTGAGATAATCTTGATATAATTTAAAAGGTTGTCTCACAAATTAGTTTACCATGGGACCTATCTACAAAGCTATGGATGTTGACAAGATGAGTACTCCAATAAGATAGTCCTGATAGAATCTAAAGGTTGACTCACAGATCAGTTTATCACGGGACCTATCTACAAAGCTATGGATGTTGACAAGGTGAGTACTCCAGTAAGATAGTCCTGATAGACTCTGGTTGAGTACTACAGTGAGATAATATTGATAGAATCTGAAGGTTGTCTCACAGACCAGTTCATCATGGGACCTATCTACTAAACTCTGGGTGTTGACAAGGTGAGTACTCCAATATGATAGTCCTGATAGACTCTAATAGTGGTCTCACAGATCAGTTCATTATGGTACCTATTTACAAGTTCTGGATGTAGACTCCAATGAGAGAGTCCTGACGGTTGTCTCAGTTCATCACGGAATCAATCTATACATACAGATGGACATATCTGACAGATATAAAAAGTTAATAGATCTGATTTAACCTATTCAAATGTCAAGTCATGTGAGATGCAATTGTCACTTAAGCTAAATATATCTCCAATACTTATAAGATAACCCTAATAATATAATCAGATGTTATCAATATTCACTGCAACAAATATAAGTGTATTTTCTAAAAGGTGCTACAAATGTCCATTTGTAAGAAAATCAAGGTATACAAATCTCTGGAATTATTATTATTATTATTATTATTATTATTATTATTATTATTATTATTAGCACCGGGTCTTACTACCCGTTCGAGTTATACACACTTACACTAATGTGTAATGGTAGGGTGATTGTGAGATGAAATGGAGGACCTACAGTTTAACGTGGTATCCAAACCACGGTGGAGGCCTGGCGTTCCCCACATTCACAAGTTGTGATTAATACATATCTTGTCAGAGGTGAAGGAAGGGTTTGGTAATCATATAAATCTGTGCCGGGACAGAGGATTGAACCTCGGACCCCCAACACAGAAGTCCGACACCTTACCCCTAGACCATCAGGTCACCCAATCTCTGGAATTGATAAATTGAGTAAACTAGTGAGGTGGTCTTAATATGCACTTATTCCTGGTGCTAGTGTTAAATTATTAGCTACAAGTGTTTCTATTTTATAGTTGGCCATAATTTTAAGTCATGTGATGAAAAAGTATAGAGCTAAGAAAGAGGATATTAATGTAATGATTGTATGATTGTATACACATCAGTTGGCTTAAAGTGTAGGCTAATGATGTTCTATGAAGTAATTTTTTTAGGCTAAACGACTTGCCAGCTTACTTTTGGTGAATTTAACAGCCTCGATTTATTTACATGAAAATCATTTTAGGCCAAAAGACTTTAGGCCAACTGACTTTTGGTGAAATTAATTTTCAGGCCATTTACTTAAAGAACGTTAATGTCTTCGGAAACATTGTTATGATTTGTTGTGATGTTACTTGATGGTGAGGTGTGTCATATTTAATTAAATAAAAAACAATTTTGCTTCTAAATACCTTTAGTCGTCTTTGGAGTTACTATGAGCTAGGTTTTAGATATATGGGTTTGTCTTGTTTTTAATCCTTGTGATCCTACATGAAGCCAAAAAGCGCTAGTAGGCCCTATCGTTCCATGGTTTCAGGTAGCTATTGATTAAAATACCCCACCATCTAACACAAAAAAAATAATTATAGCTATTAATTAAATTAATTAAAGCCTTGGTTAACTAAGGCATTCAGTCTTAACAACTAGTTTACTTAAACTGAGGTACTTATTTGAATCCTGTTGGGTGACATTTTATATAATTTGTATAAATATGAAGACTATAGTACTGTATTATCAAAGTTCTATATCTTTAATATTTTTTATAATAAAAAACTAGAGTTTAAAATAATAGCACATTGTTAAACCCCTAACCCTCCCCCCACACCCCCATTCATGCCATAAATCCATTGTTCTGAAGTTTGCTAACCTTCTACCAGTTTTATTTTCTTTTTACTCCGTCTTAGTACCCGTTTAGGTTATATTCATGTTATAATGATGGAATAGGGATGAGGGAGGTAAGACTTTAAAGGAAACATACTTGCATTTTCTTGAAGGGAGAGTAAACCCAACTGGAATTCTAACCCCAACCTTTCGGTCACTGGTGATCCAGTCTAATAGTAGAGAGAGACATTATAACATGCCAACACTGAATCAGGGCTCAAAAAGGCAGTGGGACTCAGGATAAGCAATTGAAATGTGCTAATTAGTGCTGGAACAAAAACAGGGTGTCCAGCCAGACTATATTTTTAAATTCTCTGACTTTTCCAGGTTTTACAGAGCCAATATCCCTTTTTACAGACCAATTTATATCAGTATTAAGTATATTGCTAACATAATTTTACTAAGATCACTGCTTAGTAAAACTTTTTTTTTCTAAATACATACACATTTTGAAATTGTGTCCCTCAACGAAGGGGTTAAACGATTTCCATCTAAGTCAATGTAATATTGAGTGGTTCAAAATATATTTCATTGAGATAGTGAGTCATTAAAAGATTGCCTAATGTTAGAACAGTTTAAAATAGTTGTGAGACAGAGTCATTCTTAGTAACTTCTACCTATAAGATAACCAAATTCTCGTGCATGTGCATAGCCATGACTCAACTTTGGCTAAAGACGTGGTAAAAGGGTGGAAATATGACATGAAAATCACATGTTGATCTTAACAATTGATAGTCTGCTTGACATGATCAGCTGTGTTAAAAGAGATATGCAGTGTGTATTAAATGAAAATTATATATATATTTTGACTATTGTAAATCTGAAGTTGTGTTTTTTGAAAAAAATTTAGAAATTCCTTGACTTTACCATGACTTGTCCCCAACCAAGCAAACTCCCTGATAATTCCCTGTTTTCTAGGTAAATATAAATACATAAATTGATAAATATAAAACATTTTACTTTGAACTGTGGGGGATGCAAATCACTCATTTTTAAATGTTTATATTGTACTGTGAATTGGTATATTTTGGAATGTTGGTTACTCCCAAGCAACAGTTTTCAATCTGACAATACTGGATGGTGTTTCCAAAAACTGAGCCGATAGGATAAAAACATGGCATATATTGTAAAAATTAAATACATAAAAGGAAATACTAATATTGCGTTGAGTACACTGTGTGGCTTAGTTAGAAATCTTTCATTTGTTTGCAACCAAGATGATTGTATCGAAAATAATGAAACTATGAAAATATTAATTTGGTTTTCTTTTGACACACAAGTAAAATTATAGCTTTGCATTTGTCATTGAACTGGGAGGCTTGAAATAGCCTAGAGATTTTGTTGTTGATATTCCTTTTAATTCATTTCCGATGTTTCAAACTTTAATATCAGATTAGCTCAAATACTTTTCTATTGAATCAAATATGCTCAAAAAGAATTATTAAAAAAAAATAATTTTTATACTTCTAGTGAGTGTAAACTTTAGATTTAAAACTAACATAATTAATTAAATTAAAATGTGTGTATGCATATTATAGACATAAAGACATTTAACTATCAAGAGATGTGTTTTTCCAGACTTTTACTATTATTGATTCATCCTAAGCTGACACCTGATGTAAACAAAGCCATGTGGAAGTCTTTTGTTCTGATTTGCTACTAAACAAACTTTCACTGATATCCTTTCACTAAATAGTTTTCCTTTCTATATTTTGTATTAAACTAGTTTTAAAATAACATTAGAAAATTATTATAACTAAAAATCATCACTTCACTTGATTTAGAAATTATACTTTAAGTTTCGCAAGCGCTATTCGAATACCAACAAAAGCCTGACTCAGCGTTGAGAGAATCCATGGTACTGTCCCTATCACAAATTAACGTCAAGTCAGCAACGGTCAGCCGACAGGACAGTTCATCTCAGCAGTGTTAAAGTGACGGTTGTGAGTGTTGAGTGCTTCCCGTGTATTTATAGCATTAGCTTAGTGTGGCCTGAGTTTTGTTAAACATAAGACAGGAAATTTCAAAGAATAAAAAAATAAAAAAATTCATAATGATTTACTTTGTTATGGTACTGACTATACATGGTCATACCTGTTTAAAATATTGCACTAGTATTCCACCAATAATGTAGGTCCTTCCCGTAGTGATATGGAAATGTTTGTTTACTTCAGATCTCAGGTTAGGATGAATCAATAATAGAACATTAAATTTAACATCAACATATTTTTTTAGCACCACATTTTGCTACCTGTTCGGGTTATGCACTTATGTACTAATTACTCTAATATGTTATGGTTGAGGAGGGTTGAATTTAATAGAAAGTGTACATACATTTGCATGGAGAGTAGAAAACCATTTAGGAAAACCCACCCTCCGTACACCCGATCGAGGTTGTATCCCGATCTCCCCATAATAGGTAGTTTAGTCTAGAGTGACGCATTAGGCTAAGTGGCCACCTAAGTTGGTTGAATGTATTCTACACATGCAAAATAAAACAAAATTTGATATTTTTTGCAAAATTGACTACTTGGTCTTTAATATGCTAATAATGGTCAAGTAGGTCGATTTTAATGAGAAATAATGATATTTAAACAACATATACTTTTATTCAACAACAGGCTGCAGTGTACTTTTCCATTCCTCCCCCTTGAAATTGCAGAAAAAAAGAGTACCAACTTAACTATTGCAATTTTGTTCCTAATATTCCGATGACAAATCCAAGTTCCCATTTTATAAAATTGATTTTTCTCAACCAAAGACCAATGGTAAAGAAGTAAAATATGGGTTTGATCTGGCTTTTATTACAATCATATTGTGGCCAAATTTAAATATTTAAATTTAGGTGTAACTTTTATATCCTTAGCATATATACCACTTGAGTATGAGTTCATTTTTTTAAACCCTTTTAGCAAAAAAAAAAGCATTTTATTCAAAGACCTCAAATACTGAAATCCAACTTTTTATTTAGCAAAATCTATCATTTTATTTACCAAAATTAGGTTATCTCTCTATATATACATGATATGATTACACAGAACCGCCTTCAAGTGAAACACATTACAAATCTAAATAATATATTTTAAAAAACTCCAATGCATTAGCCTGCAATATAACTACACTGGCAACCGATTAACTGCCGTCTGTTGGGGAATTTAGTGCAAACTTTCCCGGATAGGTGGTTTCATGTGGTCATCCCGACGATCCATACAGCCATTAAATAAAAAAAAATTGATAATTAGGTTAGACAATAAATTCAATGATAGGAGGACTATGCAATAACATGGTATTTATTTTTAGTTTCCACAATGGTTAATACTTGTTAATTTTTATTATAACATAGGCACTACAAATATTAACATAAACAAACTCTTCAAATTAAAAATGAGAGTAAGGATGATTTGTGTAAGAAGCTTTAAAAATAACTTTAGTGTTGCTATGGTTCTATTAAGTAAATATACTTATTATATTTTATTATATATTATTAACTATTATATATTATGAAATAAATAATGAAAATACTGTGTTAAAACACAGGGAAAAATCAACACCTATTCAATAATAACTGAACACTAAGACTGTTATTGTGTGAATGTAGACTCTCCTGCTCTTCTTTATCCTTATGTAAACAGTTCTACTATTTTTTAAATCAAGTGTAATTATTTTAAAATAAAAATTAAGTAAAGACTTGCAGACAAAACTAACATTTAAACTTATATTTATGGGTATTTTGATATTGGTGTTCATACACCCTGGGCCGTTTTAAGAAAATGTGAGGCCGGGGCAAAAATATCGGAGGCCACCCCCTTTGCACGGTAGTTTTTCAGTTTTAGTACTAAGCCATTATAATATATTGACATATACTCGGTACTTAAGTCAAGTACTTAATAATTTCCCATATTTTATTGAATATTGATCAACTCATTAAATGATTGTACTTTATTAAATGCAAACAAATTAAGTTACATAATTAAATTCCTCTCTGTACCATTGCACTGTTAGTTTTATGTGGACCCACAGCGGTAGTACAATGGTGGTGTATTCTACTGTACTGCAGCACATTACTCGAATAATGTGATTCTTAAATTACATAGAGTTAAGGTTTTCAGGAATCTGGAATGGGATCCTATCACTAAGCGAATAATTAATGCTGTTCACCATTAATCTGTACACTAATTGATGTGAAATTTAGAATAATAACAGTGATTGAATTTAATAATTTTTGGAGGAAATGTGGCCACCTGGAATGTGAAGTCCAGGGCAATTGCCCCTTTTGCCCCCCCC
>CABFVZ010002325.1:44319-59747 GCA_902151445.1 Timema monikensis | reverse complement strand
CCCCATACATCCCACCTCCAGACGCAGCCTTAAATAAACTGTTGTTATTTAAATTTAGGAATAGCTCCAAAGAGATTTTCGTATTTAGTTTACATCACTTTAATTATTTATTTGCTTCTATGATTACTCTGAAAGAGGCATTTTAGGTAAAGATATATTTACTTAATTATTAAATTTAAATAAAGAGGAAGGAAAAATGTCATTATTAAGGAAGGTCAATGTTTATAGAATTATCGAGGATGTGAATCCACGTTTCATTGCAATAAGTTATTTATTGTAATGCTATCCTCTTCGTAATTTCCAAATATACCTCAAGTTTTTAACTTTATATTTTAGGCTAAATTATTTTTGCTCAAATTATCTTAAACTGACTTTTAGGAAAATTTAATTTCAGCCCAAATTATTTTAGGCTCTGGCCTAATTACTTTAGGCCGACTGACTTTTGGTGAATTTTGCATCTTTCTTTTATTTGAAATTTATTTTAGACCAAATGGTTTTAAACCAAATTACTTTATGTTAACAACTTATATTGGAGAACTTAATTTTTAGGTCAAATTACTTTAAACCTATTGCCTCGTTCCTATATGACTATGAAAAATAATGTTTGCTATTAATCGTAAATGATTTCCAGGGCAACCAACATTAACTGTGAGATTGCAAAGTATTCCCAAGCCTATATTTTAGCATCAGGTTGATGAATATGTAGTACACACATTCTAATTGTGTTTCAATGGTATGATGATTGTGTTGTTCCCATCAAGTTGTACAGTCAAGTGTCAATCCAATGTCTTGTGTTCTAGATCTTAATCTCAAACTTTGACGCGTTCAAGTTCCCCTCATCAGAGGTGGTGCAGTTCCGAGCACTTGTAACCCCATGCCTACCCTCCTGCGAGCCAGTGCAATGTGATCTAGAGGACTCCACCGGGGAGCTCCGCGCTGTTTCATCCCTTGGACGCCGTCGCCGCAGGTCTACTGATGGTTTGTCTGAGGACATGCTGCTAGTACAGGCCATCCACATCAGAGACAAATTTGGATTTGACCGTCACCACCAGAACAACAGTACTACCCCGCGTGACAACAGTGCGGTGTTTGTGGGTGGGGAGTCCCCCTCAGGTACTTGTCTTAACGTGGGTGGGGTGGTTGCTGCAGGAGGAGCCTTCCTAGCAGCCGAGCTGGCGTTATTGCTAGCTTGGGCCATGGCTTGGAGACGACACAGACTGCTCAGTAAGCTGCGCCAAGATACAACAACTAGTAGTGGATCCCTCTGCAAACTGTATGACTCAGGGTATGCTCACCGATACTGAGATGGCGCACAACAAAATAGACAGGAAATAAAAACCTCTTTGCACCATTTAATAGTAACAGCCCCAGTGTTCTAGCATGCTATATTAAATCATGCAAATACAATGTTTTTATTTCTATAAGACTGTATATAAGGTATTAATGTGTTACTTTGTTTTACTTCTAGTGCTCCCTTATTGTATCTAAAGGTCTGCCCATAGAACAGGGCCGAGTCCTACAGGGAAAGCAAACTGTCAAATTGCACGTTCTGCAATTAGCTCAATGATAAACTAGTTGAATACAAATGTTGCCATGTGAAATTAAGCACCTGAAGAATGAATGATTGCAAACATCTGCCATATACTCCTGCAACCATCTTGTAAACAGAATTCTCCTGTGTGTTTACTAAAGGGTTCAAGACAAAACTAGAACAATAACAATGATGTTTTTGATGTGAAGGATCCTAACAAAAATGTCCAGGGAGCTTATATTCAAGGTCAGCAAGTTGATTCAGCTCTCAATCAGACCAACATTAATCTACTACAAGTCAGCATTTTAAGTAACTAATGAATACCCATGCTTATTTATTATGTTAATTTATATGTTTATCTAATTAATGTTTTTGCCTTTCAAACAAATATCTTGTGTTTTGTTAGGTTTTTAACAACGTCCACGAACTTAAACATCTCTGGTAGTGTATAAAGTTTGACACAGTCATTATGGTGAACAAGTCTTCTAGTTATCGTTTCTCTTAGCCATATAAAATTTTCAAGATTGAAAAAAACAAAAAAAAAACAATTACTTATCACTGTAAAATATTTGTGACAGTAATCAGCCTTTTGCTATCAGGATGAGTTAAAATAACCAACATGTAGGGATGTTTAGTCCAATAGTGTCAGTGTTTGAGGTCGTGGAGGTTAATGATTGGGGTGAGGAGTACATCAGCTTCTTGCCCTGGGTTCTGGTGGTGGGGGTTATGGAGACTAAAGCCCGCTAACAGTGTCCTCAAAATTGAGGAAAGATTTCCTGTCTGTTCCGATTAAACAAATGCTGTACAAGATACATGCTGATTTAATTATTTTGTGAGAAGTTTATTTTGATCCCACTAAATATGGGTCCATCTAAAACAAACTTAGATATTTTTACTGACTCAGACCAGTGTCCCAGCCTGTAGTACTTGTTGGCCAGTTGCTTGTTGAACAACTCATAGTACAGTAGTCATGCTAGAACAAAATTATGAGGAGCCTAGGATGACCCTCCTTGTGTGTGAGTGTAGTAAAAAGCTACAGAGGTCGCTTGTCCTATGTTCTAATACTACTTCAAACAGAGCAAGATGGACACAAGTCTTATGTTTAAACTATCATACTTGTCTGAGCTAAATTAGTTTAACTTCTACTTATTTTATTGGTGGAGAGCTGTGACTTCTCGTATCAACCGAGTGTCTAGACAAAGCTTGTGCTTGGTCTATTAAAGAATGTGTCAGGACATACCAAACTAGGAGTACGTGTTCCGACTTGCTCCACCGAGCCTGAGTGTATTCTTAATGTGAAATCTGTACATAACAAGGAAATAGTGCAATAAACTACTTTTATTAAGATACCAGTTGTTATTTATCCCTTGAGTCTGATACTGGCTGTGAGGCTAAAGCTAGATATTACACCATTAAACTCTATGATGATGTTAATTAGAGCCACAACTTCTTAATTTGTCGTCCTGTCTGTTCCCATGATATATGTGGTACTATCACACACCCAACTCTAACTCTCATATGACATTTGATCTTTAAATATAGGCCTAATTTGGTCACAATGAATTAGATATCAAATTAATAAAATGGCTGTTCCTTTTATAACATAGTGAAACCCAAAAAGCTTTCAAACTAAAGTGTGATGACAAAAATTGTCTTAGTTACACAGAATTCCAAAATTTTTATTTTTATTGTTGGCATTATTTAGTGGTGATGAAACTTCTAGGAACATTGAATGAGGGCTATCACACCCTGTGATGGTACCGGTTTACCGCCCCAAACAGTGTTACGGGTGGAGTCAAACATAAATGAGCAAACACAACACATCATTATCTATATTAATAAAATTAAGAGTTCTACAGCACAAATATGGCTGAAATTTTAAAATTAGTAGCCCCTGTGCACAAATATGTGCACCTTGAAGATGGAATTTTAAATCTTTTATCTTTTGTTTTTTAATCTATTAAAAACTGGGTCATAAGGAATTAAATTATATTCTTTTCTGTCTTTTTGATGCGTGGCTACCCCCAGACAATGCCAGATACTTATGTAAGTGATATATAAATATAAAACAGTAGATTTTTAAAATATGGGTTTTAAATATATATTTACGATATTTAGAGTATGTTGGTTAGCATATAATGTAAAATACACCAGAATATTGTTAATCCAAACTAAATAAAACCGAAGCTTGTTCAGAATAGTGAAAATTCTGATAAGCCAGGAGAATACAGGGTGTAATGATACTGTTTTGGACCCCCCTCATATATTAAAAAAGTCATGGATGAAGTGTATTTTTCTTAAATAAACTGTATATAAAATATCCTTCTAATACTTCATCCATGGAGAGTCATGCACTTTTCAAAGTAATTTCAATATATTGCACCCCAAACATTTTTTTCCTTTTAAAAGTTCAACTCCGTCATATTCAAAAGATTTTGTGACACACTAGGTCCCTCTACCCAATAGGAAGCTAGCCTTCTCAACACCTGTTGCCAGGAATTTTTCCATTAGTTAGTTACCCACCTCGGTGGCGTAGTTGGCTAACACACTAGTCATGTTGAGCTCGACTGCCGAGGAGAGATCGAGGTTCAAATCTAGGTCGGGTGAACTGGGGGTGGTTTTTCATAAATGGTTTTCCACTCTCCCTCCACGAAAATGCGGGTTCAGTTCCTCTAATTCAACCTTCCCAATTCCTAATCCATTAGGGTAATTAGTACTTAAAACGTATAACCCGAACGGGTAGTAAGACACAGTGCTAATAATAATATTATTAGTTAGTTTTAACACTGATGAATTCCAGGCCTCCACCGTGGTTCGGATTCACGTTAAACTGTAGGTCTTCCATTTCATTTCACAATCACCCTACCATTACACATTAGCGTAAGTGCGTATAACCCGAACGGGTAGTAAGACGCGGTGCTAATAATAATAATAATAATAATAATAATAATAATAATAATAATAATAACAATAATAACAACAACGACACTGATGACAAGGGGTCTAAGAGGCAAGGGGTGGATCATATATAAGCCGCTTGTGCGTATGCATACACACAGTGTCAGTAATTTAAATCCCTAGAGTATATTAAATATATTAGAGATAAAAATCACAGAAAAACAAACTGTGAATTTAACAAAAAACGTTTTTTTTATATATTATATAACACAATACCGAAGGTGTAATCATTCAAATAAATCGTGTGCAACATAAAAAGTCTTGTTTACTTAATAAGATTAAATATTAGAGATAATCATATTATATACCGCGAGCAAGTGCACAGTAAGGCATGCTCACGTCGTCTTTTTCGTAAAACCCAACATCATTATATATACTGCTTAATCACAGGACAATATCACGATTATAATCCGCATCACTTTAATTGATGCAAATAGCGGAAGAGACAACCCGTAGCACTATAATTGACGCCCAATCATTTGTAAATAGAATTTTGTAACATTTTAATTGGCGCCCATCACACGGTGTATATTTCAATAAATTCAATACCACCTTAATTAGCGCCCATCGCGGGCCAATATCTCTATAGGGAAAATACAGGGATACAGTATTTTCCCAAATTTTAAATTACAATTGAATGGGTTTAATCAAATTCTCATATGTTTAACTGATGTATAGCACGTAATATGTACTATAGCTATTTTTAACTACAGGAAAACACATTGTGTTGACTACAACATGTAAATATAGCATTTATGATGAGATGTTACTGTTTTTTACAATTCTCTTTTAACTTTGAGCTTATTAACAAATAAAATATATTTCAATCTGATATAATTTTTCTCCCGTTTTCTGAAAAGTGAGTTCAGATTATCCGGAATTTTGGACTACAAGGGTTGGTTTTACTGTAACCACTTTTGGTGGGTATATAACGTAAAATAAACACTCACTTTTACTAATATTCCTAGATTAAATCTTAAATGTGATTTACTATGTTTAGACACTGTGCTTTGACCCCAAAAAAACTTGTTTTCTTTGGTCAATTTTTGTATGTTATTCTTTTTCAAACCGTGGTAAAAAAAACTTAATTTTCTTGTTTTTTATATCCTAACTGAGAAATGAAATGGTATTTATAAGAAAAAAATACCTATCTCGAATAATAGTTTAAAAAAAGTACAAGCTATAATCATTATTATAAGAAATATTAGTTTCCTCTGCGCTAAGGTTATGCGGACAGAATTTTCAAGTATGATTCCTCCATAAGATCAATGTTAAACTATAGTTTTAATTCTTGGTGTTTGACAATAATTAGAATTAAAAACACAGATGTTATGATAAAAATTAGAGTAGATTATGTACCATTTGTTTGTGGTATTGAATTACTTTTGGTTTGGGCTTTAGTGACGTCACCTCCAGACTGCGCTAGTGTAGCACGGCACAATATAGCTTGGAGGGTTGGCAATTTGCGCCCGATCACTTGATGTAGGAAAGTCATGTCAACTTGAGGCACTAGCAAAGCGTCAGCCTCAGGCTAGTTAAGGTGACATCCCGTTGGTGGTTGGTGACCGTGTAGGAAGGAAGGCAGTTTGGTGTTTCTACAACACGGAAATAAATTTTCAGTTGTTTCTTTCTCTGATAATTCTTACATCTGGTCAGCGCAGAAGAACATCTCCAGGCTGAGGCGGTTTGTTGGACCAGGTGTTGCGTAGCGTGCATTTACTAATTTAGATGTATTTAGTGTTTTACTGTGCAATCCTTTTGGGGCCCTTCCCAACAGATACAATTTCATTTTATGTATAACAATTTTTGAAAATGTGTAAATAGAGACTAACGGTCAGCCACTCGATCAAATATTAAAGTTATCTTTCCTAAGTCTGATTTACATTAAGGTTGGGATATCGAAAGTAAAATATTGAGATTGATATTGATATTAATATTGTTTACTAATATCAATAACAATATTATATCGGTAAGAAAATATCGATATTTGATAATATCAAAAGTTTAATGCAAATATGTACCCTATAGTGTGTCGTAAAAAATATTCTAGATATTTTAGGGACCTTACATCAAGGTGATACATAGCAAAATTAATCATTAGTATTATGATAAAATTAAATAAAGGTATAATTAATTTAAACTACTGTCACTTTGATTTAGGGAAAAATTTTAGTTCGGGTTTGGCATCACTTTTTGTTGTTGATAGGTCTCTGCCGACTGCAGCCAGGCACCAGTGATTGTCTGCTGCCTCGCGTCTCGGTTAGGCTGTTAGATTGAATCACTAACACCTTGTCTGGCTCTCATTTAGTATTACTTCCTTTATTTATTCATGGTTTATGACATATACATTCATTTTTATTTGTGTTTATGAATGTATTTCTATGTGAATTTATGTGTCTATAACTGTGCTTATCTTGAGTAAGTGTCTAACCTAGCTGTGCCATGCCACCAACAAAATCAAAATGGTGGTTTCACTTTTTAAGAAGAGATAATAAAAGTGCCAAATGAGAGACTTGTGGACGCATAGTCAAAACATCCAGCAGTACCAGCAACTTGAAGGCTCACATGGGCAAAATCCATCCTGTATTGTCATAGCTGGCGGCTTGCTCAGCGCTTGGACAACAAACTAATTTCAGCACCAGTGGAAGTGGAACATCTTCAGCCGCAGGTCTCAAATCAGATAGTATTGAAGTAAGTGATGAAGATTTACCAACTTCTCTTTCAAACCATCTTCCAAAAATGAAAGTACATAAAGAAGATAGGGATATACAGCATCAACTGTCATCCTCTAAAGCTACGTACTTAACTGTACAGTCCATATTGGATGAGTCTTTATTAACTGCTCACCGAGAAGGAGGTAAGCACCAAAGTTAAATTACAAATGTCATAATATACCTTCTATGCCAGGCCAACCTTCCTTTGTCACTTGTTGAGCATCAAGCTTTCCTGAAGTTGTTCAAGGTGGTGGATCCACACTACAAGGTGCCATCTCACAAAACCATTACAATTTTTTTTGTGAGAAATGTAATAGTGCGTCGGAGGTATTTAAGTAAAAATGTTCAGCTATGGAAAGTTTTTCTCTCACAACAGATATTTGGACCGAGACCCTGCAGATAAGAAGTTTTTTGGGTATTACAGTACACTATTTAGAGCTGAATAATTTGTCTCCTTGCACTGTATGAGTTTTTAAAATGGACAAAGATTACACTGTGGAAAACATTTCAACAAAAATTCCAAATATCTTACAAGAATGGAGCTTGAAGAGGAAAATGTTACAATTAGTCGTTATAGATGGAGTGGGAAACACGGTGAAAGCTATGGATATCACCTTTGGAAAGAAAAAACATGTATGTTTTACCCATTTTCTCAATTTGGTTTCTTATCGCTCTGTTGAAGCTGTACCAGAGTTGGCTTTACTAATTGATAAAGTAAAAAGAGTGGCAACTTGGTTCAAACAAAGTGTTCAAGCCTCTGATGAACTGAGGGCAGAAAATGATCCGAAACTTATACAAAGCATGGACACAAGATGGAACTCTACATTTGAAATGATTAAAAGGTTTCTCAGCCTTAGCCCTGTAGCGTGACAATCATGTACAGTTGACACATACACAATTAGGCTACGTAAAAATATGAAGTTATAATAATTATGTTGGCAAAATCCAAAGAAGAGGATTAGATTTGGAATATTTAATAATAATATCTTTAAAACCTACTGTTAACGACTGGATGGACTCAGATATGATCCACGTGCTCTCAATAGAAAATAATAGAAAGGATTTTAATAATACAAATCTGCATGAAAATACTAAACTTACAATAGTGGAATCCAAAGAATATAATTAAAGCTAATACATTCAGGAATAATATGCTTCAAAACTTACTCACCATGGCTGGATGGGATCAGATAACGCCAACATGCCTTCTAGAAAAATATTCAACACGAATGGTGACAGGGTGTGTCCTAACACATCCACTTACTACTTCCTCAGTCGTAGAAAAGAACTAAAACTAAGTTAGGCTCACTCCCACGACCCTCTAGCGCCACTGTCGGGGCGGCGTGTCTTCGAACCTTCCCTTTTTCTCACCCCTAGTCCATCCAATCACCACCTGTGTTATCACGTCTTTTTCTACTTCTTTTTTTGTTCCATTCTAATCAGAGAATGGGTATAAAATAGGTACTCTCAGATTTACATTATATTATTCTATCACATCACGTCGTTGAAAAAGGAACTTCTCTCCACGAAGGGACCGGTGGCCATGGAGTATAGGGCGTGGTTCTCACCACCGCGCCACTGAGAAAAACCTCTATCCACGAAGGAACCGGTGGCCATGCAGTATTGGGCGTGGTACTCATCACCGCGCCACAAAGGAATATCCTCTCCGGTTTTCTAAGTATAGAGGCGACGTCCATCTAACTTATTGTTTAGTTGAAAGATTAGAAATTGTTTATTTAATAAGTCCATCTGACTTATTGTTTATTTCAGACTTAGTATAGTCGAGGCAACTATTATGTTTATTTTGACTTCTTGTTTCAGTCAGTGTGACTAGATTTTGGTTTTGTATTATTACAATTCTGTTGATGTAGTCACAGTAACTCTAGTGTTGCTCAAATCCCTCAGACTTGTTATATTGGTCCAAGAGGCCGTGTTTTTCCTATATCCATATGCTATAGCTTCGATATAGGAGCCTTGAGCTCCAGATGTAATAAGGACTTAGTCCAAATGGTTGCTATTCTCCACGAGCACTATATTTCCCTAGGCGACGTCCATCTAACTTATTGTTTAGTTGAAAGATTAGAAATTGTTTATTTAATAAGTCCATCTGACTTATTGTTTATTTCAGACTTAGTATAGTCGAGGCAACTATTATGTTTATTTTGACTTCTTGTTTCAGTCAGTGTGACTAGATTTTGGTTTTGTATTATTACAATTCTGTTGATGTAGTCACAGTAACTCTAGTGTTGCTCAAATCCCTCAGACTTGTTATATTGGTCCAAGAGGCCGTGTTTTTCCTATATCCATATGCTATAGCTTCGATATAGGAGCCTTGAGCTCCAGATGTAATAAGGACTTAGTCCAAATGGTTGCTATTCTCCACGAGCACTATATTTCCCTTTTGAGTCCTTAGAATTACACACTTGTTTTTATGGCTACAACCAAGTTGTCTATCCTTTCTTTAGGACCCAGTTGGGTTACTGTGTTCACGGTATTGAATCATTTATGTTGACACGCTTCGCGTGTGGTATTAGCTTAGGTGCGTAAAGTGCGGAACTCCGCTTGTTTCTATATTGGGTCCACACAGATAATACCTTTTTTCTCTTTGCCAGTTTTTGGCATCTATTGACTGAGTATTAGTATTGTATAAATATTAGTGTTGCACCCCAGGGAGTGGGTCAGTAAATACATGTACTATTGAATGCTCTGGTAGTACCAATAGTGAAAGGACCGGCCATAGTACTATTTTGTGTAGACACCTGTATGTTAGCCATCTACCAATGTAGTCAAATAACCTTTCTATTGCAATTCATTATACTATGTCTACTAAAGAATTTTCTTTAGTCCCAATAAAGCAAGCTAGTTTAAATTATAAATGTATTAACAATACTATATGTAAATCATTTCCAGTTAATGTTTGTTTATAATTACCTCACAGTTTTTCTTTTAGAATCACCTGACTGTAGTCTGGAGTCAGTCCAGCTGTTTTGTAATTGAACATTGCTCTTCAAGTCTACTGCCTTTGATCTTGCCCGTGTCATAACTAGACAGTATTAATTTAGAACTTCTATCTTATGTTTTTGTATATCTATTGTAATCAATCATATCTTTTATTTTTCTGTTATAATAAATATCTTTTTGTTATTCTAATCATTTTATCAATCTGGTTAAAATAATTCCTTTGTACATCCATGTAGTGTTGGTGCAAACCCTGCAGCCCATTCCTAAACATCATTCATCGAACAACATCTGCCCCAAGCATGGCATCGGCTGCAAAGAATCGAGACTTGCAGGAAGTCATGCAGCTACAAACCAAGTAACAGGTGATAAGTTTCCGACCGTCAGCCTCGCTATACCCATTGCTACCAACTTGCAAAACAAAATTTCTAGCTTCTCCCCTACATCCAATGTTGGTATCAAGCTGAGAGGCCATCTTATAAGCAATGAGAAAACGGCTACTGGTTGAACATATTCCGGCCCTAGCCATTAGTAGATTGTTGGACCCTCGATGGAAGACTTTATACTTTAGAGAACCCGAGGCTATCACCAAACCCATCAGAGAATTAAAGGGAATGTTGAAAAATGCTCACTCTCCAAAAAGCTAGTCATGGCCATAGCTCTGATTCTGACTCTGAAGAAGCTGCATCATCTTTCTTTGGTGATAACGCAAAAATTGTACCAAAAATATGAAAACAACAGAGATCTCTAGTTGGTGCAGGCTCTGATCTCCCTGATGAACTTGCACTATATTTAAGAACCCCTGATGAAGCTGATACCAGCAAATGCCCTCTTTCCTTCTGGAGCAGCTCAACATGAACGTATTCAGAATTGAGTAAAATCTCCAAGCGATATTTGGCGTCTACATCATCTGTGCCATCTGATAGTTATTTCTCACAAGCTGGGAACATTATAAACCTCTCAAGAAATTGTATGAAGGGAGAAACGCTCAGCAAACTTCTGTTCCTCCATTCACTTGGAGAAAAGCACTTCTTTTAAATAAATCTAATTAATCGTTAATAGACATCAATTCAATTTTTTTCTACTTATTTCTACCAATTTTTTTATACTTTGTTTTAATTATATTTATTTTTAACTTAATATTGCCTAATCTATTGCCTAAAACTTTGATTTTGTCCATTTTTATAAATAAATATCTTATAACGGAGTGTATTTTTGTTTAAGTCTCTCTCACACTCCATTTTAGGGATGGGTTGTGAAATCACAGCCTGCTCCATTGTCCCTGCTCCTCTGATGTCACATTCACAACCTGTTCCTGACAGACAAAAGGAGCTGTTCCTTTTTGTCACTGGTCCATGGATCAAATACACGCTGTAACAGGTCGGGAGTAAATGTGTTCCTCGTCTCTCTGGCACAGACAACGCTGTAACAGGTCCGGGGCAACCTTGTTCCTTTATGCTCTGGAGATTTTTGAAGCAGTCGTAGAGTAGAAAGGAAGTGGATGGTTTGTGTTATTGTCAGAGCGCTGTGATCAGGTCCAGCGCAACCTTACTTATCTATTATATAGCCTTAGCTTAGAGATGGTTTGGGGAGTCCCGAATGAGTTTTGATGGGGAAAGCTTTCGTAGTACAAAACATTATTTCCACAATACAAGTACAATATGTAATATGTTCTCAAAATAAATTGTCACGTTGATGAGTGACATTGAAGGGTGATAAAATGATTTAAGGCAATGGTCAGCAATCTACTGACTGATTTTATCTAGCCCACCAAATATTTAGCAAACAACAATTTGTTCAACAAATGTACTTAATAGCTAATTACTAATTGGGAAATGTGAAATTGAACTTTTTTTTTGCTCTACTTTTTTTTTCAAATTAGCCAAACATTTTTTTAAAACCCATAAAGCCCACGATACCAAAAAGTTTGCCTGCCTCTGGTCTCAGTCTTTACTCTCGCACTAGAATGGACTGCCGATGATAGGGAGATTAGGGTTCGATTCTGGTTGGTTGCACTGAGGGTAATTTTTCCTAAACGTTTCCAACTCTCATTCCAAACAAATGTGGGTGCACTTCCTCTAGAATCAACCATCTTCATCCCTAACACATTGGTGTAATTGGCATAAATGCATAAAACCCGCACGGGCAGTAGACTCGGTGCTAAAAAAAACTAGGCTGGGAGTAGATATGAATATACTGACTGTGACAAAAAGAAGCAGGAAAAAGAATAGGTCCAGTGGTGGAGCAGTAACAAATTGCTCCCGTTCCACTAAAGGAGAAGTTTTTCCCATCCCTACTCCATTTTATTTGTGTTCTAAAACTGAGAAAATCAATATTATCGAAGATAAATATCGATATCACGATATTATCGGAACTGAAATATTGATGTCAAAATATTGAATATTGAAGGCAAAATATCAATATCCCATCCCTAATTTACATTTATTCCTTCATTAATAGGGATGTGCTAAACCGTGATTTTTCGATATCGGTGATTACCATGACCATGATTGTAATATATCGGTGATTTATACCAGTATTCACGATGAATAGTAGTCACAGTGTTTGGTTGACAGATATTTTTTCATGGTCGCAGTTTGTTGCTGTTTCAGTATTTTCCACAGTCACAGCTCTTTATTATAACAAAGTAATTTGTTGGACCTTAGATAGAAACACAGGGTTGCTAACTTCCCAATCTCTAGAGATTGGTAAATAACATAATATTTATTTTTGTTAAACTAAAAAAAATACTTTGGGAATCAACGGACTAAGAACAAAGACTAACTTTGAGGAATATTAATATACCATATTGATTTATAAAATGTAAATTATTATTTTATTAATCTCAACTAAATCTAATGTACAGTGTATAATTATTATGTTTGGGTTAGAGAAGTAAATTTGAAAAACATCCAACATGTATTGTATTGAAAAGTTTAAAGAGATAGATTCTGCCTCCACAAAGTAATTAAGTGGAGGCTCTTTTTCAAATAATGTTTATTAAAACATGAGAATTAAGGAGATATACCGATATTTCCCGAACCTGTGGGTCACCATATCGCCAGACGATATTTTGTCAGTCATGATGGTAGTTTTCATACTGGAACGCTCAGCTGTCGCCGTCTGGTAAGAGTATCACTAAAGGCCCGTTGAAACGGTATTAGTTGATTAATGAACGTACACTAATTTGGCTGCGCGTGCACAGCTTGCACCGTGTAAACAGACAAGCATGCTACTAACAAGCAAGTCTACTTGCAAGTGAAAAAGTTGGTCACCTTCCAACTTTACCAATGCAAGTAGATAATTCAAAATGGTGGCAACTAAATTGGTTGTGCGGGGGGACACTTATTTGTGGAGTGTTATAAATAGAATGAGTTTTTGTGCAATTTTAAGCACCGAATTTATAAAGATAAGAATGCGAGGAATATTGCACTAGAGGATATTGTAAAGTTATATTAGGTGTACATATTCTCTAGAAGTTTCCAAAATAAAATGTTAGGCCTACATAAATATTGCAAATGTGCCTTGTGAGAGATATAATTTAATATCGGTAAACAAATGTTATCAATAATTTTATCAAACCATTATTTCCTACCAATCAACGTGGCATGTGTAATTTTTTTTTATATTATACAATCACAAAATATAATACAACATTGTAGTACGGTGATTAGTTCCGGCAACATAATATTCGCGTTATCGACAAGTAAGGTATGAATGGCCAGCAGCTTTCACGAGAAATATTCGGCACGTTTCCCAATCTCCGTATTAGACACTTTAACCAATCTTAATAAGTTTTAATTAACAATGTTCAGCCCACACACTTCAAACATTTTGTACTAATGTTTGGAAACTTGAGTAGATATATAACATAATATTACTATCGCATAGCAAACCAGATAGTTTATATTTAAACCAATCTACAAATTAATGAATTATTATTATTATTAAGGAATATTTTAGGCCTAGCAAGCTAGCATTTAACAAAATATTTTGTTACTAGTATACCAAAATTTAAAACAGGGTTTAAAAAACCTACGTTAGGCCTATTTTAAAAAAAAATGCCCAACCGAGAGTTGTATTGGGATTTATTGACCTTATTTGAGTTTAATTTTATTTATCATGTATGCTAAGTGAGTTAACAAATCAAGAAAAAAATTAATAATTATTTGGGATCAACTGAAATACATTTTAAACTATTATATATTTAGCACCGCGTCTTACTACCCGTTCGGGTTATACGCTTTAAGTACTAATTACGCTAATGGATTAGGAATCGGGAAGGTCGAATTAGAGGAAGTGAACCAGCATTTGCGTGGAGGTAGAGTGGAAAACCATTTAGGAAAAACCACCCCCAGTTCACCCGACCGAGATTCGAACCTCGATCTCCCCGTCCTCAGCAGTCGAGCTCAACACGACAAGCGCGTTAGCCAACTACGCCACAGAGGCAGGTTTTAAACTATTAAGGAACTAAGAAATATGAGACATACTAATCATTAACTTTTTTATGTTGTTTATGTAAAAAAATTTTTTTAAACAAGTCAACTAATTATGATACATTGCGTTTACTGAGAAATTGTAATTTATTTGGCCACCCATTCTTATTCTATATTCACCCTTTCTAGATCCTAACACATAAGCGTAATTAATATATACGTGTAAACAACCCGAACGAGAAATGAGATGCAGTGATAAAAAAAATGCAACAATAGAGAGATCAATTACCACAACTTCATTTTCAGCCGGGTGGGCACCATTACATCGCAAGTCCATTACATCGCGTTTTGGGAACAAATACCTTGCAGGTCCATCACGTCGCATTTCCCCCACTTCTCTATACCCAGATAACCCTACTCTGACGTACAACCAATAGGATTGAAGGGGCGTATATGTACCATTACAACGCAAGTCCATTACATCGCGTTTTGGGAACAAATACCTTGCAGGTCCATCACGTCGCATTTCCCCCACCTTTCTATACCCAGCTAACCCTACTCTGATGTACAACCAATAGGATTGAAGGGGCGTATATGTTACAATATAAGGGTGGAAGAACCAGGATGTTGGTCCAACAAGTTGGCTAGAATAAATACTACTTACTTTTCCACGTGTCTTGTCTTCCAACATGATGGATCCAACTTGTTACATAATAAACGAGGCTTCACTCTCACTATGAAGGTAGGTTTGGTTTAAAGAATTATGTGCCTGACTCCCCTTGTTTTGTTGGCAAAGTTGATTACAAGGATAGTGTACCCGACTCTCATCTT
>CABFVZ010002325.1:0-43613 GCA_902151445.1 Timema monikensis | reverse complement strand
AACCAGATGATCTTCAAAAACATGTGTTTAACAGCTGTCACTTCTGACAGTCAAAATTTAGGTACATACCTAAATTTAGACTGTCAGAAGTCAGCTGTGAGATGTCAGTCAGCACCAAAGAAGCCATGGGGCTTCTGTAACTACTTAACTTCAAGATGAGAGTCGGGTACACTATCCTTGTAATCAACTTTGCCAACAAAACAAGGGGAGTCAGGCACATAATTCTTTAAACCAAACCTACCTTCATAGTGAGAGTGAAGCCTCGTTTATTATGTAACAAGTTGGATCCATCATGTTGGAAGACAAGACACGTGGAAAAGTAAGTAGTATTTATTCTAGCCAACTTGTTGGACCAACATCCTGGTTCTTCCACCTTTATATTGTAACATATACGCCCCTTCAATCTTGTTGGTTGTACATCAGAGTGGGGTTAGCTGGGTATAGAAAGGTGGGGGAAATGCGAAGTGATGGACCTGCAAGGTATTTGTTCCCAAAACGCGATGTAATGGACATGCGATGTAATGGGACATATACGCCCCTTCAATCCTATTGGTTGTACGTCAGAGTAGGGTTAGCTGGGTATAGAGAAGTGGGGGAAATGCGACGTGATGGACCTGCAAGGTATTTGTTCCCAAAACGCGATGTAATTGACATGCGATGTAATGGTATACACCCTTTTCAGCCATGTTTTTAGAAGTGATACTAATACAAGTGAAAAATGCGTGTCAACACAACTAGCATGTTAGTAAGCAAATACCAATAAACTTGCATTAGTCCACTAACACCATGTCAACGGGCCTTAAGCAACCATCACTGATATCTCAATCACTGATACTTATGAAATCGAGTCACTGAGAGTGACGGTGATCAAGGAGTACCAGTGAAAAAATCACTGTTAGTGAAATATCGCCCATCTCTATTCATTAATACATTCTAAGGTAACGGCCTTGGCCGGCTGCCTTTGTAGTCGGCTGAAAATATGATTTGACCCTCAAAAAATTGCTACAAAGGAATTCTCAACTTTTTTTAATATCAGGTGTGCTAAATAATATACTAAGAGTTTGGCAAAGTTTGACCACCGGAAAGGCCCGATTTTCAATATGGCGTCCAAGATGGTCGTCAAATACTTAACTCCTGTAGTTTTAATCCTAGTAAAGTAAAGTAAAGTTGGTGTCTACCCCTATGTTTTCAAGGTCTTAGAATACATTCAGAGGGTTTAAAATAACTTTGCAACAATACGCACTTATATACAGCCAATTGTGCATTTACTTAGACTTCAATACAACGATGCTATGCAGGAATTCAATGGCCTTACCTATACAACCGTTCATTAGCATCGAGAATCAACACTGTCAAAGATAAAACGAGATTACTGTAACTTGTAGAAGATCGAGGGAAGCTTGTAACCTGTACGCCATTCTCACCAGACCCGTCTTTGAGAAATATTGTTACGGGTGTAATTGCCAAAGAGGATGTCAATATACATACTTTTAAGATTGTCAGGAAAAATATTGTACGAAATATGGCCGGAAAGCTAATTTTTAATGTATCATTTAAACGAAAAGACCGAGCAAAAACCCTTGCCAACGAGTCCAGCATTAAAATTTACAAAGACCGAACCATTGATCCTGCTCTCCTCTTCCATCGAAATTTGGTTATGTCAGAAATTGAAGACCTTTCTCTAGAGCATGTAATGAGCTATGAGCTCAGTCAATTCCTAGCAGCCTTGTTTTAGACCAAATAAATCTTTCGTAAAAGTGATAAAGCTCAACTGGCTCATGCGATTGAGTATACTATCAAGGAATCCAAAAAAGCTGTCATGAATTCAATACCACCAACTGAACATGGTGGTTCCCTTCTCATCGCTTGTCATGGGAAAAGAACGACAGTTATGGTGCCACTGCACGCTCTTACGCAGAATTTACCATAAAACATTATGGGAAAACAAATGTTATTTTTGACGATTACGAAGCTGGTCCTTCCATCAAGGATAGTACGCATCAGCGACGTCGGTAAATCACACACTCGACCATCAGCTTCAATGCAGCAACAGAGTTTATGGGAAGAAAATATTATTTTCTCTCTACACCTTGCAACAAACAGGCACTTATTCATCTGGTGACGACAGAAGAACTGCGGAAAAGGTGCCGCAGTGTTATTAATGCGTCAGAAGATGCAGATATGGACATCGTCAAGGCAGCTATCAAGTCATCAGAACACCACCCAAAGACGTTGTTAGAGGAGGATACAGATTTACTCATCCTTCTCCTCTATTATGCACAACTAAACAATAGAGTTCTATATTTTAGTTTCGGACAAGTCCACATTTTATAAGGTATATGACATCAATGAAATGAAACGAGTTTTGGGTAGTAGTGTGTGTTCGCAACTGTTGTTCATTCATGCTTACACATGATGTGATTCAGCTTCGCGCTTATTTGATGTTGGCAAGCAGTTGGCATTCCCAAAACTTATTAGCAGTGAACAAACGATTTAGAACTTTTGAAAAAGTGTTTCTGGTCCCACACCAAACAAAATCTGTTATATAGGGGTTAGGAAGCAAGGTAATGACAGTCTTGTTTGGTGGTAGAAGTACTGATTCCTTTACCTCTTTGAGCTACCAACTCTTCAGCCAAAAAATTGTTTCTGCCACGTCATTCATCACTCCTCCTACTGATTCCTCGACAAAATACCACGGCTTTATAGTATATTACCATATCATGGTTTGGATCGGAAAGCACAGGGATATGAATGCGGTCGATTGGGGGTGGAAGCTATTGGACAATCAGTATGTACCAGTTGTGACTAATAAACCTGTTGCACCGGAAAGTCTTCTTCATATGCTCCATTGTAATTGCACAGCTGCCTGCCGAACAAAAGTGCAGTTGCACGAGATATGGACTACCATACACATCTGCATGTGGACCGTGCAGATAGAAAATTGTGAAAATAATTTAAATGAATCTGTTTGGGAAGAAGAATGAGACAATGCCTATATGTAAATAAGTTATCATTGATAATTTTGTTAATTTTTGGTAAACTAAAGATAGATAAAATATTTTTATAATAGAAGTGTGATAAATAAATACTAAGACTCTAAAAAAATAGGGGTAGACATCAACTTTATTTTTTCTAGGGTGAAAACTGTAGGAGTTAGGTATTTGATGACAATCTTGGACGCCATATTGAAAATTGGGCCTTTCCGGTGGTCAAACTTTGGCAAACTTTTAGTATGCTATTCAGCACACCTGATACTACGAAACATAGTTGATAAACCTTTTGTAGCAATTTTTTGAAGGTAAGGTAGTTTTTTTTCATATCTGAAGCCGACTATTGATTCTTCCATAAAGGTAGCACCCTTGGCCGTCTGCCTTTATTTCCTTTCTATATTCTTGTATCTCCGACCGAAACTAATGACCCATTCCAAGAGAAGAGGAAGAAGAGGAGGAATAAATACGAAGAAACCTTACGACCCCGGTTACTAGTCCACCCAGAATTCTCTCTTCCCCTTCCACCAATTACCTCTCTTTTTCCACGCCCTCAACACACCCGATCTTCATCTTCTCCTTCCAGCCAAACCCCAAACCCCCGACAGGTAACGCTTCTTTAGCTCTATCCCCTGGGATCAATTGAAATGGGACTTTGCAGACATCCTTAGACAAGACTCATCTGACGAAGAGACCCCAGCTCAGAAACTCCAACAAACCCAGTAAGCCTAGCCACCACCTCTCACCCTCATTCAATCCTTATCCTCCCACTTTTTCAAAGCATTAGAAACCCACCCCTCAACCATAAGCAACACTCCCCAACCATTAACAAAATGGCGGCCTAACGTAGGGGCGACCCGTACTTCAGGAAGTGAGAGACAGAAGCCCCACACGAACCCATACAAAATTAACACCCCGCTTAGTTTTCAAAGTTAGCACAAACTCGGTGGCAGCCCCTATCACTTCACGCTGCACTTCCCCGGCCTTGGCACCACACAACTCTGGCACCTTCACCACAATTCCCCCGGCCTTCGTACCACAAAACTCCAGCCTTAGCACTACAACACTACGGCCCCTGCGCCACAATTCCCACGGCCTTCACGCCGAAATTACTCCAGCCCCTGCGCCACAATTTCCCGCGGTTGTTCCCGCCACACCCCCTAGGCTTTCGCACCTAATCTCGGTCCTGCCAACTATAAAGGAGATTCACCAAGATGCCTATAAGAAGGACCGGACTCCAGCGCGTACACCCAAAGTGATCCACTCGTGAAGAACATCTGATCCACTGTGACAAGTGCAACGACTAGTTACACTTCTCGTGTATCGGATGTGAGGACATTGAAAGAAACACCAACAGACTACAATATATATTTGCAATCTGCATAGAAACAAGCCTACGGGAGCAGGAAGAACTGAAAACACTAAGGATGAAAAGAGAACAGCATCTACAGCTCTGCGAGGAATACAGCTTTAACAAAACATACAGTCTCTGAGAGTGACCACGAAAATCCTAAAAAGTTCATAAAAAATGCGAAACAACTCTAAGAAACATAAGGACTCCTAAGGAACTATGGCCAACCATAGTGAAGGAAGGACTACTCCAGAAGGCGGAGAATTGGTGGAAACTGTACGAGAACTATTCAAACACATTGGAGGAACTATGCACACGGATCAAGGAAAGATTCGATTCACAACACCCACGAACCAAACTAAAAGCAACGTTATATGGTAAAGCCCACAACCAAAGTGAACCAGCTGACCAATTTATCCTAAAAAAAGGTGCAGCTATACAAAATATTCTTCCCCAACACACCAGAAGAACAGATTTCACCCCTCATAACAGAACTCCTGCACCCTACCCTGAGACTTTTCCTTGCCTCAGGACCACCTCTGTCCCTGTATAAACTCACGGAGAGTACAAAACATCCAGAGGGATCTTTAAACGGCCCACTCTCCGACGGTTCCCAAAGGTACAAACCAACCCTCCCAAAAGGACATGCGCCCCATTCCGCAATGCCATTTCTGCCCAGAGCGACATTTCCATCTAGACTGCCTGGTGCATGCCAAGAGAAGGGATGAAAAAACTGGGGAGTTCCTGACACCCCCAAATTCCCAGAGAAACGAGAAAATGGAATAAGATCAATGTCGAAATCCCCCCTAAGCAAAGCGACAATCTAAAGGATGCACCCCCAGACTAGATTGCAACGGATTCCGATAAAGACTAGCTTCAGATCCTTCATCGCAACCCTAGAGTACGGAACCTTCCCCAGTTTCATAAAAACTTTTATCCTCGATCCACAAACCAAGAATAAGGTGCACCCTCATCTGAGAAAGATACGACTGGCAAAAACGGAAACCGAACTCTACGTCACGGGGAGCTGCCGTATCACTATCAACATCAGGAGTTTCAACGACACAACAGACTTGTTGGTAGCCGAAGATCTCTCGGAAGACCTCTTCCTCAGCCACTACTGGCTAGTGCGGAACCAGGCCATCTTGGCTTATCAAAGATTATGCCTCCTATTTGGTAAGCACCACAGAAAACAAACTTAATGGGTGGAACAGGATCACCCTCCCCAACACCAGTTCAACCAAGCTGAAGTAAATAACGGCTTCGGGCCAGAACTATACCCAATAATCATGCACGTCCTCGAGAAACATAACAAGGCTTTCAACACGCAAAACCCAAGGAATGTGACGATCTGCAGCTTCCACACTATCAATATAAACTCAACCCTCCCCATATGAGCGCCATTATATTAATACTCGCCTCAAAAAAGGCAAATCATCCAGCAACAGGTCAGTGAGATGATTAAAAATGGGGTAATAGAACACAGCACCTCCCACTACCAAAGCGTGATCGTCTAAAAACCAGGAAAGACAATCAGATTCTGCATAGACTACAGGTTGCTGAAGGCGGTCACTGAAGAAGAACGCTGCCTCCAAATATAAATCCCCCAAATTCTACAGGAAATAGGAACTGCTAAGATATTCAGTATTCTTGAACTTAATTCCGGATAATGGCAGATTCCGATTAACCCAGCCTCCAAACACCTAACTGCCTTTAACACCCCGGAAGGACAGACCTACCAATTCCAAGTAATGCCTTTTGGGTTTAAGGGTGCGTGCGGAACCTTTCAGAACGTGATGGGACAACACGTGGTTGCCGGTTACCAAGGGAAATGGTGTTTCGCATACATGGATGATATAATAATTTTTTTCTAACAACTACGTGGAGCACCTAGAACACCTGAACTATGTTCTTGAGAGATTGTAAATCTATCGACTTACTGCTTCCCTGAAAAAGTGCGAATTCTGGAAGAACTCTTTGAAGTACCTTGGTCACATCATCATTCCAGAAGGAAATCAACCTCACCCCGGACAGATCCAAGCCATCCAAGAGTTCCCCCTGCCGAATAACAAAATAACGTTACAGCAGTTTCTAAGAGCCTGCAATTGGATGAGAGAATTCATCCCTAATTTAGCCGAAATCCTTGGACCACTGACATCCGAGGCGGGAAATAAACAACGGTGAAAGTGGGGAAAGCACAGAAGAAGAGGCCTTCCAGAGAACAAAAAAAGGCATTTCAAGACATACAGCCTCTCCATCGACCCGACCCTAGTCTCCTCTTTATCATTTAAACCAACGCGAGTGGACAAGGCATAGGGGAAGTGATATACCAGCAGGAGGAAGGAGAAAGAAAAATTATCTAATAAGCCAGCGCCAAACTTTCACCTAAAGAAAAGAGATACCGCTGTAACGAACAGGAGTGCCTCGCTATAATGTGGGCAATAAAGGGTACCACGTATACCTGGACAGACCATTCACCCTTAGAAAAGATTCAAAATGCCTAACCTGGCTGAACTCCGCGAAGGACGGGAAATCCAAATTGACCCGCTGGTCAATCCTACTACAAGAGTATTCATTTACGATAGAGCACCGGCCCGGAAGGGAAAACGAGCTCCTCAACGCCTTATAAAGAGCACCAGACAGGCATGGACTCGGAGGACAAAAAGAAAATGATTCCTCTCTGCAAAGCCAAGGTATCCTGAACCTCTAGTCTTAATTCCCCTACCCGTTCTCAAAACCCTACCTGAAAAAACATTGCGAAAGCAACAAGGGGATCTGAATGTCCACAACATACTACAAGAACTACAAGAGATACAGGACATACTCCCTGAACAGAGATCCCGAAGTGAAACTCTGCACTATCAACGGCACAAGCTTCAAGGAACCCACTAACTGTGCCGATACCACCCCAAGGGCCCATGGAGAGTCGTTGTTCCCAACGAAATGAAGGTGATACTAAATCACTTCCATGAACACCCAAATGCAGGACATCCGAGGGGAAAGAACACCTGGGAAGCGATCAGAAGACAATCCACTTAGACCGGACTATCAAGAGCTGTTAGGAAATACGTAAGAGAATGCCACACGTGCGCCACTGCTAAAACAGCTGGAAGAATCCAAAACACGCCGTTCCGGGCCCATAAGCCTACGGAACCCCGGATATAAATATCCCTCGACTTCATGGGGCCCTACCCAAGAACGCCTAGGGAGAAGATATTTCTCTTAGTCATAACCGATTTGTTCTCAAGATGGACCGAATTGTTTCCACTAACAAACTTGCACACATCGCAAGTGAACAGAGTAATGGAACACGAGGTCATCCCAAGGTGGGAATACCCAGCCATCAATCTTACTGATAATGGCCCAAAGCTCCGACCTAAGGAGTGGGAAAGATTGTGCCAATCCTGGCCAACAGTAGACCATGGCAAACTATTATCCGCGAGAGAACCCAAAGGAGCACCAAAACAAAAAATTAAGGCAGGCCTCCGAATCCACCTTTAAAATCAAGAGTATAAATACTGGGACAAAGCATCGCCTCAAATCCTGTTCAGCTGAAGGAATAGGAATAACGAAGCCACAAAACTAAACCCGAGTGAAATTCTGATGGGGCAAACACTTAGCCGGCCGGGATATTGGGTGGGCCCGGAAGGAACACAAATTCCCAACGAAGACCAGGCACCACCCCGAGCGGGGGCTCTCAACCTGCTCCGAGAACAAGCTAGGACTAACCAAGAAGCTTGCCAACGCCGGTACCTGGAGAGGTCCCGACCAAAGACGGGGACGCTAATAACCCTAGGGACCAGGGTCCTACTGAGAAACCACCCCTTGTCAAACGCAGTGACTGGGGTATAAGCCGGATTTTGTCCCAAGTGGACTGGCCAATACCAGATCCTGCGAGCATGTGGGCAGCACTTGTACTGGATCCAGGACATCTCGCACCTAGAGTCGGGTGAAATAAAGGCACATCAGGACCAGCTTCAAGTCCAACAATGAGGACGAGATCCCTTCCCAGGCACCCCCATGTCAGTTACCCAAACACAGCGACAAGAAGCTAGTGCGTGGAAAAACAAAGAGTTGCTAGGTCATCCCCACCGGGAGGGATTTTTACTTGTCATCAGATGGTGACAGATATTTTTTGGGGGTTATTATTGTTGCATATAATTTGTGTCATTTGATCCAGAGTTTCTCTGCGGATTTTGGCGTTTTGATGAATTTTGGTGGGAAAGGTTATCAAAAACTGACAGATCTCCTCGGATGGGTTTTGGATCGAGGCTGGGGGGATGTAACGCTTGTTTGCAGTACTGAATTACTTTTGGTTTGGGCTTTAATTACCTTAACTCTAGGCCATGCCAGTGTAGTGTCGCGTAGCGTAGCGGTCAGCGGTTTTCACCCTGTCATTTAACATAGGAGAGTCATGCCGACTAGAGGTACAATCAGATAGTCCACCTCGGGCCAAAAGTTTAAGGTGACGACCTGTCGGTGGCCATGCAGGAAAGAAAACAATTAGGTGTTTCTACAACGCGGCAATAAATAAACAAGCCTGAAAGCACTAAGGGATAATTTATGTATTTCTTTGGTAATCCCTACACTTGTTCAGCACGGAAGCACATCGCGAGGCTGAGACTATTTGTCGGGCCAGGTGTTGCGCCTAAGACCATGCAGTTTGGGGGTGGGGCACAATTATTAAATATATATTGAAACAAAATAATAATTTACAGTTAAAATCATGAACATAAGGTTGTCATCAATCATAAAATGAAGAAATTGTCAAATCTTGATTCTAATCTTATAAAGTATTAAAAAAAAGGACTAAAACATGTAACATTTAAGAAAATAGAAAATATTAGTTATAAAAAGTGTATAAAAATTGTAAAATAGATAAAACAATATTGTAAATTGTTTTGTTCACCATATCTTTGTATACATTTTATTGATGAAGATCTTTTGACATTTTTATGTCAACATTAGTTTTGAAAAGTGAAGTGGTGTGACTCACCCGAGTTATAAAACACAACTAACACATCAACAAACAGTATTTACTAACCATGCATCCACACCATACTATATGAGAACATACCATAACATATTCTTGTTCACCTAATTACTTTTTCCAGATCAACGAATGCACAATAAACTTTCTTCCTTAGTGCCATACGCTTCCCAAAAATTTGTTGCAATGCAAATATCTGGCCCATGCCATGCCATGCCTAGCATGAAATCACATTGAACACCCCAAATCTTGTCCGCAGTTTTTTCACACACCCTCTCAATTAAAAGCCTCCCAAAATTTTTGCCTAGAATACTCAACAAACTAACTCACATTCACTCTTACTGTGTTAGGCTTTGTACAAAGGAACAAGGACAGCATTCTTCCAGTCATAAGGAACATTTAAAATACCAGCACACACAGTGAACCACTCAAACAATCTAGAAAGTAGTACCATGCCCCACACTTCAGCATTTCCCTTGTGATTCCATCTACGCCCGCAGCTTTGCTATTCTTTACCACTCTCACAGCTATTAACAACTCAACCTAAGCCTTGTTAATTATTTCATTCATCGTAACAGTTTCCCTATTTTCTTCTACTTTCTTTATATTTTCGCCATACAATTGCTCAAAATACTTCCACCATCGGCGGTGGTAAAGCGTGATAATTTTTGAGAAAGCTGAACACTCATAAAGGGGCACACTTAATAATGTCGAAAATTGAATTTTTTATGAAGTTACATAATACAATACTTGCAGACTACTACTATTACTACTAGTACTAATATATCTCTATATAAGGAACACCTCTTTTCCCTTTATGAGGCAATTGTATTATGTTTGGAAGAAGGTACAGGAAAGGTGGACATAAACATATAAAAGGGATTAACACAATATGGCTTTTATATGTTTATATCCACCTTTCCTGTACCTTTTTCCAAATATAATAATAATAATAATATTTATTTATTTTTTGCCATACTTTTGTATTAATTGAAAGAAATAAAGCAACAAAGTTTAATGCACAACCTTTTTTTGCGAAATATCTAATTTTGGTATTGCTATTTTTCCTTTTAAATGCGCTTTTCGTTCAAAAGAAAAAGCCCCAGTAGAATTATTTAACAAAAAATCAAGTGAATCGAAAGAGTCATTGTTGATGTCTACAGCATCTCCCATTTTTTTCTACAGTACATACGAATCCTAAAACATTACTGATATATATTATAATATGAAATTTATTTATGTCTAACTTACTCACTGTACCGCTTTCTTGCAGAAGGTAAACAACGCTTTTCTGTTGAGTTCAGATACTATTAGTATTCAAAATTCTCTTTCGGCATAATGTACTATGTATTTCAAAATTACATGTTCAGAATTATAAATATTTTTAGCTTTTAAAATTACTTTTGGCGAGATAAATTTTTGATTCTCAAAAATTATTTGTAATATTTAACTTTATTGCAATGATGTAGTAAATTTCTCGTTTTTCTGACTAGGGTAAAGCCATATTCCACCTTCACTTTTTCTCTTAAGGTATTTTTACCTAGAGATATAATTAGTATAGTTTCGGTTTCATCCACTTAATGGTTAGTTCTCGGCACAGCCATGTGGGCTGCGGCCATCTTGCATTTGGAAAGATAGTGTCAGTTACCGAGTGGACTTATTCCAATTCAACTAAGTTAGTCGCCACTAGATGGCGGAACACTTTAATGTCATTATATATTTCATATAATAAATTTTCTAGGTAATTTGCATTGCTGCTGTCAGAAGGCTAACCTTTTGATAGTTATAGATAAGAAACATACCTTTCATTTCATTATTATATCTGTATTATTACCACGAGTTGGTGAGACACTTTAAACATAGGACTAAGTTTGTACATAATGTTTGTTAGGATATTAGTTTGGACTTTATAATTTAGTTTAATTAATTGCAATATTAATATATTTGGATTAATGGATCTGGGTTTTAGATTCTAATTGTTGCATTGAGATCATTTGTTCATGATTTAGGAAGGCCACGAGTTGGCGAGATGTTGAACATTGTTAAATTTTATTTAAAGCCTGGTTTCTGCTTCACAGAACATGTGTGTTAAACCATGACATATCCCTAAGTGAGTTAGGAAAACTCAAACTTGTGTATTCCTAAGTGAGTTAGGAAAACTCAAACTTGTGTATTAATGTCAGTTTTTGACGGTTGTTCTCATAAGTACACTTTAAGTATTATAGTTTACTCAACGCTCAGATATGGTCAGATGGTCTTATTTTTGGGGTAATGTAGGTATTTTCTTACTCACCTAGAAAAGTGACTATTCCTTGTAGTGTTAAATTTGGGATGTTGAGATCAAGTAAAGCTTTGGTTTACACCCTTATGAAACTTGTGCTTTGACTATGTCTTTCATTGTTTGTTTATTGCACCTTGTTCGGTGGCCTAAGTTACTAAGGTATCCTGGTTGACAATATACTAAGTTGGGGTGACGCTCGTTCAAGCTAGTAATTGACTTGGTCACATGGAGTTATTTGGATAAATAAAACACTATCATACTACCTCTCTCCATTAAGTTACTGTACTTGTACTTTTATATTGTTACTGAATAAAATAGATACTCTTGTTATCTTGATGCCTATTATTTCTAATTAATATCACCGAGGGCGAAATTTCTTTAAGTATGACCCGGACATTGACATTTATGTTCACATTAGAAAGATTATTGAGGTAAAGTAGAGAAATATACATTTTAGCCCTGTAAACTAATTAACTTCTTTTTGGTGTGTCTACAATTAAGGGCTTCAATAAAATAAGTACTAACATATCAAATTAAATATGTTCAAATTTAAATTGAGAGTATTACCATAAAAATATTTATTATATGAGTATATTAGTCTAGCTTAAAATACTGTTTTAGTACATAAACATAACTGAGGAACCAATTTTTTCATCTTTTAATTTACAATTTCCTTGTCTCTAAGATATGGTAATTAGCTAGTTTGGCTGCATCAAACCAACATGAACTATGTTAATTTGTACTTTTTCCTATTGTAAATACAGTAATTTGAAAATAAAATGAAACTATTTTGAAAGATAATGCTTATTTTGATTATTTATTTAAGATGTGGCAGATAAAAAACATAAAACAAACTTCTTTACAAACAATAAAAAATCTGTGCAATTAATTAGATTATAAATGTTATCTCTTTGCATTTTGTATATACCTAAATAAGTATTATTGTAAGTTTTATTTTGTTGTAAATTATTTTTAATAAACATTTCTATTTTATAATTTTATAATGGAAGTATAACTATTAAATAATAAATTAAAGAACTGGAACTTAATTAGGAACCTAAAAGAACCAAAACTTTTATTTTTCTCCAACTGGAACTTTCACCTTAAAATGTTTATTGGAATAACTAGAACAAGAACCAAAACCAATAAATAGTTTGGTTTGATTCCCTGATTATAACAACATGTTTCTTAACCGCACACCTTCTTGTGTGAGTTTGTGAACAAAATACAGTGCTCAAAGCCCATAATCATAGTGAGACATTTTAAAACTAAGTGATTTCTGAAATAACAAAATAATTACCATTTAAATAAAATAGTGTGTGTATTTGTATGTTTGTGGGATTAATTTAATTTTCTTCCCATTGTGATATCAACAGTTATTGGTTAGGGTGTCCTAGAATTTAATGACAACTTTTATTATCATTTAAAAAGATTTTCATCAAATGCTTGTATGCTCATAACAGATATTCAATAACAATTGATAGCCATGTGAAGAAAGTTAAACTAAATGTTTTTAATGAAGCAATATTTGATTTATTTTGGCCCAAAGAAAATATTTTACTATAAAAACTGCAAAAACACCTACCTTTTCACACGTCCCATACACTCCCATCATAAAACACTTGAACCATAATTATCCTCTAAGAATTTATAATGTTCTGTACCTTAATCAGCAAAGAAAAATATTAACTTGAAATCCAAGGAGAAATTACAGGAGATTATTATAGTTACTTGTTTTAATAGTTAAGTTTATTATTTTGTATTCACTTTTGTTGGTTAAAAGTGCTTCCTAGGTAAGTAAACATTACAAGGGTAATGTTTTATATTTTTATTTTATTCTGACAAACCAATGGTTTATCACATTTAAAAGGAAATTAAAATTCTTTCTTAGTAATGGGCATAGTAATCATATAAATAAAATATAATATTTGTATGTTAAGGCTGTAACTTTTAGGACAATAAACTTTAGATTTGTACTTATGGAAACCTTTGGGTGAACACCTTGCTAAATTGTATAGCTAGACATTAGTATTATTAAACTAAGCAAAATCATTAAAAGAAAGATACACTTTTAAGCTACAAGAATGATTGAAACTAGATAAGTAGGAGTTGTGGGAGCGTTGCAGCAGGACTAGAGTATGCTCCTGAACCCAGATTGAGGTCCCAAATTTTAATTTCTCTTTGGATCTGCATGTATCTCAGGGCATTCCAAAACTACNGGGGGGGGGGGGGGGGGGGGGGGGGACTCGAGTCCCTAAAACCCACCCCCTTCCATGAGTATGCAACTAATCACCTGAGTAGGAAGGTTTGTTTGATAAAATAACTGATTTAAGAGATAGCGACCATATTTTAACTTTTACAACTACAACTGACAATATCACACCATGTACTGACTGCTAATAAGGTTTAACCTGGAACTGTTATGATTGAGCAGTGGCAAAACAGCATGCACGGGCTAGTTCAAGAACATTCCAGAAGTATCAGTAACATAGGGGAGTAGTGAGCAGCCGTGTGGTGTAGTCTTTTTTTAAATAATTTTTATTCTATCAAAAATGGATAGCAACCAAATTGATCCCCAACTTGCCACCTTACAGTGCACTATTGACAACGGGCTCTACCATAATATTTAATTAGACCCACCAGTGACATCTTCAGGTAAACTAGTCATAATGAATAATTCGTTAAGACAACACAATATTTTCTTCAGTAATACTATCCACAAACCAGAATTATATTCAATAATCGACTGCACAAACAACAATTTAAGACACTACTTGCAAAGTATGGGCATTCTTTTCTACGTCTACCCCCAAGGGTGCAGAATATTTTCAAAGATCCAATATTTAACAAAAACATAGCATTTTCAAAATAAATTTCCCCGAAAAACATAGCGCTCAAAATAAAACAATGAATTTTTATAGAGGCTGAAGGAAATAAAGATTATTACCTACTACATTGTTTGGAAAATTCAAATTCAAACATATTTTTAATCATAACTATTTTTATAGTACCTACCTTATAAAAATTTAGTTATCTCCCATCTCCTTGTGTGCATTACTTATTGTTATTAATTGTTCATTGATACCAGTTGGCTTACCGGTACCAACATTTAATTTTACATCTTGAGAGTAAGAGGCAATGGAGTGCAATTCCAAGAGGCCTTGGATTGATTGTTGATTTTCATAGACTTTTTGTTTTTTCGTAGACTCGCCACTATTGCAAGGTATATCACTATCAACCACACTAGGGGAAATACTATCGCTATTTACGACTATAAGTTTTTCCTGATCACATAATTTATGTTTTACAGAACTTGCAATACTTCCATTATCCTTACTTCTAGGTTTTTCTTGAGGATGTTTATTAGATATGTGACATCCGAGTTTATCACGTCTGCCACGCCATTCACAATAAGCACAGTTGACATAATAAACATTTGTTTCACTAAGCCCTCTGATTTTTTATAAACATTTATCTATTTTACAATGTACAAACCCTTATAGGTCCACTAAATACAAAAATTTCATGGCTACATTTTTATTAAAATATGCATGTTACAAGTTTAAATAAACTGTGCACATATCACCGTGTAATTAGGCCGCGATATAAGGGGAAATGAATTCAAACTAAAACAAAATATCGCTCACCCTTCCCTACCCTGGACCGCCTGCCCTCCATAGTTACCAAACACCCGCGGTAGGGTAGGTGGCTGATGACTCATCAGTCTTTGTGCTTACACCGATAATGCCTCACTATGGCACATATTGATAGTGTTGGTGTTGAGTGTCATTGGCCTTAGTTTTTCACCCAAATGGCACATACTGATAGTGTGAGTATTGAGTGTCATCAGCCTTAGTTTTTCATACAAATGAAACTACCATATCATAACAAGAATGTACTAAAAACGTCAACAAAATTGTTGGACTTTTCCCTGCCCCAAATTTCCCCAGGACTGCTTTAATTTCCCCTGAACCTCGTTTGCGCATTCAGACATATTCTGCACCCCTGTCTACCCCCATACCATCCCAATGTCAATCCCATAGAATTGATATGGGCGTCCACTAGTAATAGACTATATTTCTAAAAAGAACATTACATTCAATGTAAACATAATTATAAGCCTAGCGGAGGAAAAGTTTAACTCTATAGCGAAAGGGAATTGTTAGCGCACGATGCACATGCAGAAATAATACTTAAAATCAGAGCAAATAATTGATAAGGTCTTAAAACAATTTTCATACAGGTATTTAAATGTCAAGTCATCTGACCTGGAGCTGTCACATTTAAAAGGTATTATTAAGACCTATAAAATAACACTAATAAAATAGAAAAATAATTTCAATTTAAACCCAAAAAAATGTGTTGGTATTTTCTAAAAATCTCTTACTACTAAAAACAAAAGAAGACTAAATTGTTTTGTTTGTTTAGTGGAATTCATAGTGTTTACTTAGAAAACCAAATTTAGCATTCAAAATTAGTATACCAGTTTCACCTATAAAATAGGTAACTAACAAACACTAATCTACACTAATGGCTACACACTAAGCTAGCAACACTTAAAAGTATTCACACACCACAGTATTTATAGCACACATGTATCTTCAGGTGTGATGTTTGTATTTTCAAAAACTTCAAGTATTAGGGGTTGATAGCTGGGCACCCCTGACTCCTTCCCAACTTAACATATCCCTGCCATCTTACCCACTTCCACACTATTCTCCCAACATTCACTAATACATTCTATTTCCTTTGTAAATTTTTTTGTCATAGTCAATATAGCTTTATTGCGTAACTAATTAACACAATCCCAAACTAATTTAAGAAATGTTATTAAACATTGAAATGGGGGTAACAAGCTAACTTGTATTTTCTTTTTTTGTTTGAACCATAAATAATACCTTTTTTGGTCAAATTTCGGGGGAGAGGGGTAAGGGTAAGTGAGGGGGTAATCAAACCTCCAACCCACCCTCCTCCCCGGCTATGGTATTGAACTGTGGGGTCCTATAGTATTAGTAGTAGTAATAGTAATGATGATAATGATAATATTAATAATAATATTGTCTTTATTTGGGTGAAGTTAAGGCCAGCACTTTTTCCTTCCCTTAACCTACTTAATAAAGAATGTAAATTTAATACTCATGTGCTAAAAACTAATTTATAATAAATGTACAAAAATAATAATACTAAAAAATATTGCCCACATATTTTATTTTAAATTTATGAAAATAATAAAATAAATGAGCAAAGTAGAACTAAATAAGAGGAGAGGGGAAAAGCCAAACAAAAAGAAACATTAAGACACACAATCATTAACATGTCATTATACTCATTATACTATGCATAACAAATACAATGAGCAGGATTGTGGGAAAATTGACTTACCCTGAGTCTCTGGTCCGCCACAGTCCATACTCGGCTTGCAAAGTCACTGGAAGCCCCAACCACTAGAGTTCCTGTTGAGTCAAAGTCCACCGACATCAGTCCCGCGTTGCTACCACACAAGGAGCCTTTACTTTCCACTTGGTTGGCTATAACACAACAAGGGTCCTTTTCATCAAATAATTCTAGGATCATTTTACAAAATAATGCAATGATATGCAATGGTTCAGACATTTTTAATATTGTATATTAATAGTAGTAAAAGTATAAATAATTTGAGAAATATTTAACCATACATCTAGTTAGGGAAGAATAAATACACATCAAAGGCGTAATATATCTGTAACTACACAACTCTAGAAATCAAGCAACAACAAGGAAGTAAAGGATATATTAATTGGTCTTGTAAGTATCAGCAGCATGTTCTGTACCTAACCACCCAACCCTAGCAGCCAAGTAACAGCAAGGAAATGTCTCGAACCTTTGGAGACATCCCAAAGCTTGACCTTGCGGTCAGCCCCGCCGGTGGCCACCAGCCTGTCCACGGGGCTCCACTTGACAGCGTTGACGTCGCCATCATGTGCGTCCTGGAGAACAAGGTGAATGTAACATGAGTGTTGTGGTTGCCAACAGGAGTGGTAGCCACTCTGTGAACAATACAAGATAGTAGAAATGGACGATCTGGACACTGCAAACACCTACATATTAGATTTATCAATCTATAAAACACTAGAAAAACTGTTTTAATAGCTACTAATAATTATGAAAACACCAAGTGTCACTCAGTGAATGACATTTGTTCACAAACATTATTTATATTTCACAATATAAAACGTTTATTGAAACAATCAAATTAAGGATGAATTCATTATTTGTAAATTCCCTCATCAACCAAGTATAGTATTATCAATTATTTGGCATATACTATCAATATTTTGATGACTACTATGCACATTATTATAATTTTTAATATCTGTCAATTGGTTTCATGTGTACAGGTCCTGAAGACAAGCAACTACAACAGTGTATGTTGCGTTACGAGATGTTGTCTAACGAGGCCATGAAACCATCAAAATTGCAAAGATATATCGATACTAAACATAAAAAACATGCCACAAAGAGCATCGATTTTTCTCAAAAGTAAGAAGCATGAACTCCATAAAAAAACTTCAACAAGTTGTAGTAATGAAAATGCAGTGAGGGGCTCATTTGAAGTTTCTCAACTAATAACAAAAACTGCAAAAATGAACGGGTGCATAATATGTTCAGTGAGCCAATAGAGTCTGAAGGGAATAAGGATTATTACCTACTACATTGTTTGGAAAATTCAAATTTAAACTTATTTTTAATCAGTTATTTTTATAGTACCTACCTTATAAAAAATTTAGTTGTCTCCCAGAAATGGCAACCTTCCTTCCCATTTCCTTGTGTGCATTACATTTTGTTATTAATCGTTCATTGATACCAGTAGGTTTACCGGTACTAACATTTAATTTGACATCTTGAGAGTAAGAGGCAATGGAGTGTAATTCTGGGAGGCCTTGATTTAATTATTGATTTTCATAGAATTCTCGTTTTTTCGTAGACTCGCCACTATTGCAAGGTCTATCACTATCAACCACACTAGGGGAGATACTATCGCTATTTACAACTATGAGTTTTCCCTGATAACATAATTTACGTATTACGTAACTTGCAATACTCCCTTGACCCTTACTTCTAGGTTTTTCTTGGGGATGTTTATTAGATACATGATATCTGAGATTATCACGTCTGCCATACCATTCACCATGTACACAGTTGACATATTGTTTGCTCTTAAAAGTTGACATAATAAACCTTTGTTTCACTAAATCTCCTAATTTTTTATAAGATGTATCTATTGTAGAATGTACAAACCTTAATAGGCCTACTAAAACAATCTCATGGCTACACAATTATTACAATACACGTCACAAGTTTAAATAAACTGCACGCCCATTGCTGTGTAATTAGGCCATGATATAACAGGAGACTGAATTCAAACTAAAACAAAACATCGCTCACCCTTCCCTACCCTCCACTGCCTGCCCGCCATAGCTACCAAACACCTGCGGTAGGGTAGGTGACTGATGACTCATCACTCAATCAGGCTTTTAGCCAGGTTGAGTTATTAGATTTTTCCTTTGCCCCTTACCTCAACCTCTGACTTCTTATCTAGAGCTCTGACACAGTATCTTAGTCCTTAGACACCGCAACTCTTACACTTACACTGGCACTGCCCCACTATGGCACATACTGATAGTGTAGGTGTTGAGTGTCATCGGCCTTCGTTTTTCATACAAATGAAAGCACAATATCAGATCCAGAATATACTAAAAACGTCGACAAAATTGTTAGACTTTTCCCTGCCCCCAATTTCCCCAGGACTGCTTTAATTTCCTTCGAACCTCGTTCACGCATTCGGACATATTCTGCACCCTTGGAAAAATGCACCCAATATCTGAAGAATTTATATTACCTTCTACAAAAATCATGATTTCTGAAGTGACCAACAAGAAAGATGTCAAGAACCATTCCTTAATACCTTTGTCAAATGACAAAGTCAAGAAGCAAATTGACGATTTGTCAGACAATAACAAAGAACCATTATTAGAAATAATTCGCATGTCCCCCAACTTTGCACTAAAATTGGATGAAAGCAGAGACATTACAAACAAAGCAACCTTACTGTGATTCGTTAGATATGAGCACAGAGAAATATTTTCTGAGGCCGGTACTACACTATCACATTTCTGTCAAATTTCCTTGATCAAAGATCTGTGATCAAAGAAAATGTGATGTAACTTTGACGACTCCTCAAAGATCTTTAATCGCAAAAATATTTTACAAATCTTTGATCATATATTTTCGTTATAGAACATGCTCTAAGGTTTGATCAAAGATAATGATGCCTGGAAGATTATCCTGCACTTATGAAGCAGTGTTAGCATTTCATAGGTGTTTTTTTTTTAATTAATGGAGTGACTTTTGCTACCAAATATTTAAAATTTTCACAGTCCATGCGTAAATATTTTTGATAAGATTCCAGATCTTCAGTTTGAAGTTCCTTTAGCAGGCAAATTTTAATCCCTCTTGAATTTCATCTCCCAACCCAAGGTAGAATTCACAATCGTTTAACAGGTTTTCTTTTTGTTCTAAGCAGCAATGAGATTATCACAATAGCACTCACAGTCGCTGCACTTGGCATTAAACCAATGGAGTCAATTTTTTTAATAACATATATTGTAGCAACTGTGAAAGAAATATGATGTGGTGTAATAACACATCTTTGATCAAACACGGCGTTAAATTTTTTATCATATATTTGATCAAAGAAAGATGTGATAGTGTAATGCCGGCCTAAGACATGATGTTCATCTCCTAGTTGGTACACACTAGAGCTGAAGAAGTATTTAACAGCATAAACGAGTTTATAACATTTCATGACATGGATTAGTTTAAATGTGTTGGAATCAGTACAGATGGGGTACGAGCAAAGCTTACTGGACTTATAGCATGAATTAAGGAAATAATATCATTGGTGACTCGGTACCATTGCTGTATTCATAAGGAAGCTAAGGTTGCTAAGAAGATACCAGAAAAACTAAGGCGGACATTAAATTAATCAGTAAAAATTGTCAATTTTATAAAAAGCAAATAAATGAATTCAAGACTCTTTGAACAGCTTTGCAAAAATATGGACAGTGAACAGCACCATCTTTTGTTGCACTGTGAAGTTTGTTGGCTATCATGAGGTAAAGTTTTGTCTCATTTTTGGAAATTGAGAGCCAAGATAAGATTATTCTTCATGGAGAAGCAATTTCACCTCAGTGATCATTTGACAGATTTTTCTTGGTTAGTCAAATTAGCATATTTTCCAGATATTTTCACCCATTTAAATATGCTCAACTTAAATCTTTAAGGAAAAAATGTTACAGTTTTTCAATTAGAAGATAAGATCAAAGCAACAATCAAAAAGTTGAAATTGTGGCATCATCGCCTTTCAAACAGAAACTATAAGACATTTCCAAACCTCACAAATTTTCTTGATTCCACTGGCGGAGAGCTGTTTGAGGAGGACACATTCCTTTTCGCACACAATTTGGAAGATTTGCAACATAGTTTTCGTGAATATTTCCCTGTTCTCGATGCAAGATAAACCTAGATTAGGGATCCATTTTCAGTTAATGTGTAGAACTAGAGGGGATCACAGCAGCAGAGAAAGAAAAGCTTATAGAAAATTCCACATATGGTGCTTTCAAATTACTATGATGCCTTTCATAATGCCGTACTTGTGAGAAAAATCATTACCTGTTCTCGTTTATCTTAAAAATATGTATAGAAACTGTTAGAAAAACAGTCAGAACTCAGAATACAAGTTTCAGCTATTAAGCTCAATATAACAAGGTTTGTAGGTAAACTGCAGCACCAACTTTATCATTAATTATAATTATATGGATACAATATGATCCCTTATTATTATTATTATTATTATTATTATTATTGTGATGATGTTGATGGTGGTGGTGGTGATGATGATGATGATGATGATGATGGTGGTGATATTAGTGATGATTATTATTGTTATTATTATTGTTAATTTGTATGGAATTATTTCAATAAAAATATTATAAGAGAGTATGCATAAATAGATTACCCTATGTCTCCCTTCTCTCAAAATTTGAGGACCCTTCATGAGAAACTTTAAATAAATATTTGATGCACTTTAGGTTCTAAAATATTGAGATAGGTCTTGGTGAGCCTTGGCGACAAAAATCATTTAAAGCAGGTCTATCATAAAGAAAAGGTTAAGAGCCACTGCTATAGTCTCTTCCTTCATTTCTTGAAACTTGTTCACAACCAAATATGACAAACAGATTTTTTTTTTTAATATTAAATTTTGCACTATTTCTTAATACAAGTAGAGATGTTACAACAGGATATAATACAATATGATTATTTTAACTTAACTATAATTTACCAACTTTTACCAGACACCAATTAATATTTTCAATGACAAGCGAGGTACCAGCTTGTACCCATTAATAGTCTCAATGAATGCAAGGGAGAAGTAAGATGTTATTGTTGAATATTACCTGGACCTAACTAGATTGTACCAGCTTGTACTAGATACATATTAATGGTCTCAATGACCAGCGATAAGTGATGTGTTATTGTCGAATATTACCTGAACCTAACTAGATTGTACCAGCTTGTACCAGACACCTATTAATAGTCCCAATGACAGGCGAGGTGTAAGATGTTATTGTTGAATATTACCTGGACCTAGCTAGATTGTACCAGCTTGTACCAATTAATAGTCTCAATGAATGCAAGTGAGATGTAAGATGTTATTGTTGAATATTACCTGGACCTAACTAGATTGTACCAGCTTGTACCAGCTTGTACCAGACATCCTATTAATAGTCCCAATGACAGGCGAGGTGTAAGATGTTATTGTTGAATATTACCTGGACCTAACTAGATTGTACCAGCTTGTACCAAACACCTATTAATAGTCTCAATGAATGCAATCGAGATGCAAGATGTTATTGTTGGTTATTACCTGAATCTAACTATATTGTACCAGCTTGTACCAAACACCTATTAATAGTCCCAATGACAAGCAAGGTGTGAGATGTTATTGTTAAATATTACCTGAACTGGCACAGAGCTTCATGGAAGATAGTATGTTTAACAGACAATTCCCCCTTGGGGGAATAAATAATGGGTGGGTGATGACTAGGAGGATATTTTCAACCATAGTGGAGGTAGGCCATCAACAAACTAAAGAAGACAACTAGAAAGATAGTTTTCTTGCTGTCAATAATGTCAATCTTTGAGGCAATGAAATTGGACAAAAGTTGCTAATAATATTTTGCCATTATAAAAGGTGTTATAAAAATGAATTCGAAACTTTAGAATCTTGTAGAACTCATCAAAATGAGAGAGAGCCTTAGCAAACATAGGTCTTCAAACATATTTACAAAGAGATAGAGGCAATTTTTTCTTTCATTAATAAAAATAATTAGAATAAAAAATTAAATGTTATTTGGGTTTACAAAGCAACACTTTATTATCTTATCACAACAAAAGGTTTTTTATCGGTTGTCCTTCGATTTCTGCAAAATTTCACATCTTCGAATAAAACTGTGCTGTATGAACAATCCCTGGCTTCATTTGAATCATTTGACAGCCATTTTAAGCTCTCCGTTCTAAATCAGATAAATAATTTATCAGAGACAAATACACTTAACTCTTAAGGTATCCTTTTCCAAAAAATCCAAAGGATTAAGATCATGATCTCGGGGTAAGCAGAGGGTTTCTTGCAACTGGATGGGATGGATAGGTTAAGGAGGTCCAGTCGCAAGCCCCATTCCCCTCCTCCAGTCGAACCCGAGACCCTTAACTTAATACAGCAATGCTCTTACCACTGAGCTATTCAGAGGTTATCCCATGCCCAGGGACATTCTTCGATCATATTTTAAGGCAGAGCCTGTTATGGACATACCAAATTCTTCAGCTACCTATTATGAGCGAACAATTAAGATCACTAGCTATCAGATAACACAGCCACTTATGACTCGGCTTTAAGGTGACAATAAATAGTACAATGACAAGTGTATAAATGTGCATATCATGATTGATTAAATATCCAAGCTATTAAAGTTGTTAATTATGGTTATGGCTGCATCTAAATATCATATTCTTTGAATTGAGAAATTACACCTGGACAAGAGAAATGAGCCCAAAACCTTTGGCTTAGTACTCCAATGTTTTTGTCATTGAGCTATCCAGGAATCCAAGAGTAAAAACAGTTGTCAGATGATTCAAATGAAGCCAGATATTTTTAAAACAGCATGCAAAAGTTTGATTCTAAGACGTGGAAATGAAACAACATGTAAAACACCTTTTAGGGTGCTAAAGTAATAAATGTGTGTCATGTAAACCCAAATAATATTAAATTTTTTATACTAATTTTTACTTATTACTAAAAGACAAAATTTCCTGTATCTCTCTGTGAGTTGAATGGCAGACCTATGTTTAATAAGTCTTTATTACTTTTTTAATGAGTACTACAAGAACCTAAGTTCTGAATCCTTTATTTAACACTCTCTATAAATATTTGGGTTCTACATGTTTTAAGACGTCGTCTTATTTTCTGATTATCTGTAGTTAGTGAGTGCAGTCACAACCAGCCATGAAACTCTGGCTTTCAACAGGTGATGATGGTGTTAAGAGCAGGAGAGTAGTCAGCATCAGGCACATCTTGCAGCCACCTGCAAACCTTAAGCATTCACTGTTCATAGTCACAACAAGAGAGGCAGGATCAAATAGACATGGGACTTAATTTGTAAAATGATAATAATATTTAAAATGCTATTATGGAGGTGGTAATACACATTTTGTGCATGTAATAATTATCAAATTTTAAAATAGCAAAAAAATACCAAATCACAATGATAAAAATACAATTGTTTATGGTTAGTTATGTGTCATAGATAGTAAGATCATCTATAGAGAAATTAACGTAGAAAAAGCAAATTAAATACCACAAAAGACACTGAAAATTCCTTCTAAGAAGAGGGCGTTGGAAAAAATCAAGACTAAAAATGGGATGAATTTTAAATGAAACAATCTAAACCAGGTACTGAGAACACTGGTACAATATCATAAGCAGTGTCAAGAGTATCTTGTTCCTCATTAAACATAGACTGCTGTTAACAAACAGGAATGTGATGTAGACCCTCCTCAAAATTTCAGACTTTAGAAGAAAAGAAGACAAGGTTAGGTTTGTGACATCACTGCCCAGTTCACTTTAATCATCTACTGGATTCCTGTATGTTATGGTCCTGAGACTATTTCCTTGTTACTAGACTTTGGTTTGGGGAGGCTCTGAGACTATTTATTTGTTACTGAACTTGGTGGGGTGTGGGTTAAAAGCTTTCCTAAGTTTTAACATAGAAACTGTTTGTACTTCCCTCCTGATAATGGACTTTGAATTCTATTATCTTAACTGACTTTCTCAGAATTTAAAATATGGTTAGTGTTTAATATGATGAATTCTTTCTTAACTGAATTTATTAAGATCAAGATAGCATTTGAAACATCTTAGGGCCAGAACCCATCCATTAGGCAAACCAAGGGTGCAACGATCCTAAGGGAGCATTCCAAACAAAAATAATTTTTTTAGAGTTTAAAAAATGTATTATTTAAATGAAATAAGATAGTTATTATTTCTAAATAAATAAATAGATAAGATCTAAATATCTTATATAATATTAGGAATATATCTATTTAAAAAGATTGATTAACAACATAATCACTTTAAAGTATTATGACACACTTTGTGACAAATCACTTTGAAATTTAATTAAAAGCTTGTGAAAATATTAAGAAAGGGGGAAGGGAAGGAGGAACTATATTTTTTGCACAAATTGATTAAGAAAAGTAGGGGGTCACCACTTATTTTCTATCTATTTATCTCTCTATTATTAGTTTTCTTTTTGTCCATTATAATGACACCTTATTATTATTATTATTATTATATTATTTTGCATCATGAAGGAAGTTTGGTTTATATTTATACAAAATACAGCTGGGTGCAAATTTTAAGTCTGATCTATGGCCCATTAAACTCTTACGCCGGTGTTGCCTAGGGCACAAACTCTCTTCACACACAAACTTTAGTGTGATGATGTTTTTGTTTTAAATATTTATAGTAGCAACATTTCTTGTAAATTTGCCTTTGAACGTATAGGCATTTATGTTCCATCTTAAGTCCCTCCAAATAAAAAATGTCTCACAAAAACTATTCAAGTCTTAGCCCTCATGGAAGTTGTATACACAGCGCTAACTCTTGTTTTTCTAAATTTAATTTGTATCATAAAAACAGAGCCAAACTCAACGAGTTATTTAAGGAACTCCCTTATAATTCAGCTCCTTATTGTATTTTCTACTTTAAAATATCCAAACATATGTCATTTTGCTTTAATGCATTTCCTATACAATCAATAATTTTAATCATTGTTAATTTTGACTGCTTTTCTTCACTGTACATGATTTTTAGTCTCCCTTTACTAATTTGAATTACGTTTTATTCATACTTGTTTTCTTATAAGTTTTTGCATTAACTTATTATGAACTAAGTCCTTTTATAGGCCAAATAATCTTCTACTTCTGAAACTAAGAGTTTAACTAATAATTAAAAAAAGTTCTGTGAGTTTACTATGTGCCTGTTATCCTCACCCTAAACATTCATATTTAATTTCAACTTGAAGGTCTGAATATTTGAAGTAATCCCTATCTCCACTTCTTCCCCCTTTCCCTCTTTTCAATGTGTCAAAGCAGGCCATAAATATGACTGATTTGTTTAAATCGGAAGACAAAAAGTCTCAGGACAAATGCTTCATGGAGACAGCTGCAAACATTACAAATATTCAAAAATTGTCACTTGCACAACAATACTTTCTACTCTGTGTGAAAACATTGTATTTGAAAACTTTAACAGGTATTACTGTAACTTAATTAAGTTTCAAATCATCATCACTAACATCAACATCACCTGTTTCCAGCGTGTGGCTGGATCAAATTAGTAAAATTCCTCATTCTTCCTTTATATCTCCACCATTCTTCATCCTTTAATTGCTTCCATTCTTCTCCTCTTACTTTCATACTTTATATTATCTACTGCTTTGATATCTTTCTTGTCTTTCTTTGCAGTATTCTTCCTACTTACTTCATCTTCATCATTCTCTTTGTCATCCTACCCTTTTCCATTCTCATTACATGACCATACTATCTTAGTCTTGCTTTCTTTACAATCTCATGTTCTCCCTGTACTCCCACACTTTACCAGATATCTTAGTTCCTTATCTTGTTTCTCCCTGTGACAGTTAATATCCTACTTACAAACTTCATTTTCATGGCCTCCACTTTTCTAGTCTCTCTTATATTCAATGTCCATGTTTATGCTACATATATGACAATGGATACAAAGTACATCCCATACAACACCTCCTCAATCACGCTTACAAGTTGTTTTACATTTTGTACTTTTCTCAGTTTTACTTCATCCAACTATATAGCTTACTAGGCCTTAACCTCTTTCTTGTCATTACATCACTTCACACTTTCCCATGCTAAATTTCATTCCCCACTATTTCACTTCCTCATTCTATTTCTGTACTTTCTCTTCCCTCTCACCCCATACTATCAAGTGATCAGCTAACAACATGGCTTTCATTCTTTCTTCTTCAGGTTTCTTGTCACTTTATTCATGACCATTTCCATTACCATTAAAAATAGTAGTGGTGAGAGAGTACTCCCCTGCTTCAATCTATTATTTATTTGGAACCACTCTGTCTACCCCTTTTCTGCCTTAACACAACTCGTGTGATTCTCATACATACTCTTGACCCTCATTATAACTCCTCTTTCCATTTCAGCCTCCTCCTCCATCACTTTCCAAACTTTATTTTTATCCTTACTATTATATGCTGTTTCCACATACATTATTACCATTACCATGTCCTTCCCAATTCATATCTCCTTTCCACCAACATTCATATAGCTAAAATCAAGTCTATTATAGACCTTTGTTCTCCAAATTCATGTCTTCACATATATTTTTGTACAGTGGTACATCAGCAAAAAATTTTAAACCAAAAGTCGATGTAACATTAGCGATACTAGCTAATGCTACATTATTACTACCCGCCCCAAATAAACCAATATATATAGACATCCTGCAATAGTAACACTAGCACAACTAGCTAGTTTACATAAATACCATCCATTCCGAATAATGCGAATAATCATAGACATGCTGCAATATCAAAGATTACAAAACTTACTATGTCTAAAATATGTGCTTTACTCACTCGTTGTATCACCTGACTTAGAAAAGTTCTATAACCTTACTAGTTTACACCAAATTCTATGATGAAGAGAAGACTGACTAGCTATGAATGATAAATCAACAAGATACTTCAATATGGTGACCCAGGACTGCGCTGATTGGCCCGATTGGCCCAACCGGCCGATAGACAAATCACTCACAATATTAAACTGTATACTCGCCAGATGTCCTGTCTATGTGACTTGATGAACGTACCAAGTTTTGATGGCCAGATCACCAGGTGTCCAGCCTATGTGATTTAAGCACATGCCAGGTTTTAACCACCTACTCACCAGATGTCCGGCCTACGTGATTTAAGCACATGCCAGGTTTGAACCGCCTACTCACCAGATGTCTGATCTATGTGACTTGAGCACGTACCAAGTTTTGACGACTGTTAGTATATGTTCACAATGTTGCGTTGCATTTTTAATATGAAGATTCCCCACCCCTTTATCTATCAACCAGATCTATATAAAGTGGGCGTTCAGCTAACATGGTTGACTATTATATCCGAGACTTCCTCGAAAAGTCTTGGTCTGGACTTGCACATAATCGCTCCAGGATGGCAATATATAAACTCTATATATTTTTAAAAGTTAAGACCTAGATAGATTGCTCTAGAAATATGTATAAAAAGTTAAATTTAATAAATTAAACTTAGTAATGGTTTAATTTTATTAGATTCAATTATTTATACATATTTCTAGAGTCTTAACTTTTAATTTTAACCACTCCTTACTTTCAACTATTTTTAGAATATTTTCTAAAATGTTCTATATGTTTTATTAAATATTTAAAATATAAATGACATTTAATAGGTTTGGGTGTTCGAACACTTGTTAATTATGTGATTTTAATCGTTCAGTAATTTCTCACTATAAGATTTATATTTGAAAGTAAATTTGTTTTATGGAACACTTAATACTTCTTTTTAATGTTTAGAGATGTTAATAGGTAGCCACCCTTTGAATCTTTTTCTAGCTTGGAATATTTAATTTAAATATAAATTGTAATTGCACTTGTGGTTACCAATAATGGTTTGGACTTTAAAATTTGATAATGTTTCTTTTATAGATACTACTTTGTAGACGTATTTACTTTGAAGAAATTATAAAAGTAATTAATTTTAGTTGGTTTATAAGTTATAACTTTAAAATTTTATCCATTCGTTTAGTGAAAAATTGCCAGAATTCTATTGTAATATTGCTTTGTTTTATATTATAATGTTATTATTATTATTATTTAGCACCGCGTCTTACTACCCGTTCGGGTTATACGCTTTAAGTATTATTTACGCTAATGGATTAGGAATTGGGAAGGTTGAATTAGAGGAAGTGAACCCATTTAGGAACCCCCTCCCCCCCCCCAGTTCACCCGACCGAGATTCGAACCTCGATCTCCCCGTCCTCAGCAGTCGAGCTCAACACAACTAGCGCGTTAGCCAACTATGCCACCGAGGCGGGTATTATAATGTTAATGTGATTGTCTTAAGTATTCATAATAATTTCCGAATATTAATCATTTAATAATATTACCAATAACAATTTAAAAAAAAAGTAATCTGGTTAGTGAGATAGTATTACGTGACAATAAAACTAGTAGTAACTTTAACATTGACTTAATTGATTTAATTTCTTGAAGGGGGGCGCGAGCACCCCTACGCCCTCTCCTGTCTCCGCCCCTGGTACAGCAATGGTCTCTCTCATTTTAGACTCAATAGACAAAAATTACCTATTTTATTGGTCAAAATTTATAAAAGAGAAATTTAATAGAAATGTGATAACCAAAGATGTGCATCCCCTAATAAAATGCCGAAAATTGTTACCAGAAGTCAAAATTTTAATGCGAAGTGTTGAACCTTGGGGACCCAATATCGATATTTTTTATTGGTCCAAATTAAGACGTTTATAAAATGTAAACCATGAGTCAAAAAAATGTTTTACGCATGCATAACGCAATTTTTTCTCGGGTTCGCTAGTGTATATTATATTATGAATTTTGAGTAAATATCTTTATTTTTAAACAATAGAGTGAGAAAGTCAGTGCGGAGTTCCGTACCATTTATTTTGCTACTTTTCTCCTACATTTCCTTCCCCTTACCTCTGCCCTGAGCAGCCTATGATCTCTGCCTAAGGCAGGAGTCAGCAACCATATTTGGGCAAAAGCCACATTTTTGCATTTTAGAAAATATGTGATAATCAAAGAGCCACTCATACATTTTACTTATATGATTGATAAATGTTATTAAATAATTCATTTGTTAAAGAATAAATCACATTTATTTAAGCTTAATCATAAAGAAACAGCTTTCATTAAAAATTTTATACTAGGTAGGTACGCACTTGATTTTATTTTTGGCTCCAAGTTTGTATTTTTGTGACACAACCAAACAAATTTATGTGAAATCTGACCCTGAATTTCGTTATATAACTGAGTGATATCTGGTGCATGTTTAGTAATTTTTAGTTTTAGGCACAATTCCAGACTCTCGTCGTGAAGACTGCTCCTCAGTTTACTTTTGGTAAAGTTCAAATTGGAGAATGTTTACTCACAATAATATGTTGATCAAAAAATGGTCAAAATTCCCAGTGCGTATATTTTTAACAGGTAGACTTTTGTACACTGTTCCAAGTGCCAAATGTCACTTGATCCCGGCATTGTAATCTTGATAGTTCAGACTATTTATGTTGGGCATATAACAGGCTTTGTTGTCTTTCGAGACTTTCCAGATCTGCATTGAGAGTCTTAAATTTGTACTCCATAACTTTTTTGATATGAGATTCAATAAATGGAGCTCAAAATCACCTTGGTTTACAATGCACGCAAATGCTGGAAAATGAAGATTATCTATTTCTGATTCCAATGGCTTTATTAAAAACAACAGAGAAGCTTTGTAATCTCTGAATTCCCCAAATCGTTTTTTGAGTGATTCACTCATTTGCTTGACTGAATCTGCAAAAGTTTCGTAATCAATGGCACAATTTGTGTCCTCTTGATTTTCTTCAGGTGCATGAAGTGAGTGAGGTTTTTCCTTTGCAAGTTCGTGTGGAACAAAATAGGTTTTTGCACGAAAGAAATAACTCTTCTAAAAGAGAAAATGCTATGTTTCCTTGCCCTTGTAGCTTCACAGTGAATTTGTTTAGTTGTGCTATCATATCTACCATAAAATAAAATCTCTGAAGCCAAAGATCGGCAGACAATTCGGGATAATGCAGGCCTTTATCATTTAAAAACATTTTTATTTCAGTAAATCAGGATGAAAATCGATTAAGCACCTCACCTCTTGAAAGACAACGCACTTTATTATGCAAACTACTTCAGGCAGAATTCTTGGAACTGTCAATGGTTAAGTCATTATATTGCTGACAATCTTCACAACTAAAGCCATCACTTTGTATGTTTCTTCAGGGAGCGTTTGGGCACATAAAACCTCTTGATGGATGATGCAGTGAAAGGAAAAGACATGGTGGTCAATATGCTTTCCAAACAAAGTTACAAACTCTTTATGTTTTCCTGTCATGCTTGGCGCTCCATCAGTAGCAATGGATAGAATTTTATTTAAATCTATATTATTCCTTTTTAAACTTCTTACTACCACCTCTGTTATGTCTTCACCACGAGTTTGACCTTTTGAAGGTATCAAAGCAATCAACTCTTCCTGAGGGCCTGTAGAAGTAATGTATCTGCCCAGAAGACACAGTTGTGCTATATCATTTATATCACAAAACTCATCCAGTGCTATGGAAAAAATGTTGAGCCTGAAGTTAGGTCTTTTGTTTCCTGAGAAGTAACATTTTCAGCCATCTTTATGGTTCAATCCCGTACGGTTTTTGCAGATAAAGGTATATCTTTAATTTTTCGTATGAGTTCTTTTTTATTTTTTAAATCGCGAAAAAGTTCTTCAGACAACTTCATAAAGCATTCTTTCAAATATTCACAGCCTGTGAAGGGTTTTCCCCGCTATACTATTTCATGCACTGCTACAAATCTCGCTGAAGTAACAATGTTTGATGAATTTCTCCAGTTCTTGAACATTGATGTTGAGTGTTGCATTTGGGACTGAAGTTCCAGCATCGCTTTTGCTCTCGCATCACCCTCTGGATAAGTGTCAGCAATTTTTTGTGTTTTGTAATCAAATGTCTTTCAACGTTAAACAGTTTATTAAATGATATCTTTTCTCTGCAAATAAGACATGTCGAGAATCTATCTGAATTTCGTACGAATACAAAATTTTGAGTCCACTCTGGCTTAAATTCACGGTTTTCGTCACTCGATTCTTTTTGTTTTTTCTTTGTAGCTATTTTTAAGGCTTAATCACTTGACTTGAATGACACCTAATCACAATCACAAAGAAACAACAACAAAACACCAACGTGACGCGCACAATGTCCGACACTATCACAAAGCAAAAACTCAACCAATTAACTCCGCCACTGCACAGCACTGGCACACAAGTGGAAAGAGAGAAGAGAGGGAAACAAAACACCAACGCAACAACGAGTGAAGTGTGCGATGTTTGACACTTTGTTGGTCACTAGTTGCGCAGATTTTTTTCTGTTTACCAAAATGTGTATTTTTGTTTAAAAATTAACATTTATTGAACCTTGCGGAGAAAAGCCGCAAAAATGGGTCAAAGAGCCGCATGTGGCCCGCGGGCTACAGGTTGCTGAGTCCTGGCCTAAGGACACATTTGGCATTACCATGATGTTTACAGTCTGACTTTTTATTTCTTTGTTCATGAGGAAGTTATCTAATACCGACCTCTGCTTCCCCTCCTAACTATATATATAGTAATTTTATGGCTTTCTCTTTTCTTATTATACAAGCTATTTGCCATTTTCATTTTATTTCCTGTACATAGCTCCACAGACTTCTTCCTCATTTATCGCTCCCGATCATTTGTTCTGTAACACATTCTCAAGCCCTCCTCTCTATTTTCCTACTTTTGCAAAACCACAAACAAAAAACTCGGAAAAAAAAGTTTCAACCAAAACAATAAATTGTCTTCTTTTGGTTTTGTGATGCAGTAGTTTGGAGAGATGCCCCAAATACTACTCTAACTTAAGAACAATGGGACGTTCATGAGGACACTACACACTTAGATCTGTTAATCATTGGAAAAAGTATAGAAATATGCTTCAGAATAAACATACAATATGGATAATTCTTGTTTATTGTTACAATTGACAAACATTATTGTTTAGAATTAAGCAATAAAATATATGTTGAAAAATTACACAAAAAATCTACCTTGACAAAATGGCTCTACTATACAGCTTAGCGTCAATACTTGGTGTATAACTAGAACACCTTTATGATATAGCTTGCGCATATAAGCAGCACAAAAATACAATAGCAGGTTGTTGTGGTTATTTAAAAAAAAAAAAACTTTCTCTTGCTTGAATTTATAAGTGGGGAATGAGATTGGCACAGGATGAATCTGGGGAGCTCATAAGGTAGAGCGCGGAAACAAAGGTCCTGAGTTAGACTCATATGTCCCAGTGTATACATATGAGCCGAGTTGTTGACTGGTACATCATAATACAAACAAAAAAACTAATCAAGTCCACTCTATTGTAGAGTAAAGAAATGCAAAGCTGTGGGAGACAATCCAATTTGTGAGGACGGCATTAGAGTAATTTTGTTGACTGCTGCAGTTGTCGATGTTTAATGAGGACCTTCAATAACAAAAGAGAACAGTTTGAACAATGTTTAACTTACAAACTTGAGGAAAACTTGTGTGGGGATGCTGGTGGCCAAGAAGGGGCTAGCACCATCCTTGAGTCTGTCTGGAGACACCGTTCGAGTGTCCTTGGCTGCCTCCTCTAATTCTTTCTGTAGTTTGGCTTGTTTCTTTCTGTGAGAACCACACAACACTAGCATCAGCAGTGGAGATAATTCCATCAAATAAAATGATCAAAAACAAGGGGTGACCAATAACAAGTTCCATGAAATCAAATGAACAGGATTACTAACAATGCAAGGAGAGTTCCATAGAATCAAATAGTCAGGCATAAGGGGTAGCTACTAACATAGCCAGAATAAGTCAAACATTAATATCAAACTATTTATAAGGGTCCACTATTACCAACAGTGACTTGGTTCCTGTTCACACTCCCATAGAGTTTACTATTGTCTGCAATAAGCTAGCAAGTATACATGCCAGGAAGTAGTGAGCTGCAGATAACTAGTGTCTACAAGATAATATGTAGAGAGCACCCAGTGTAAATGTACGAATTTAGTGAGCGGCCAATGTATACAAGCTAAGGTGTAGTGAGCAGCCAATGAAATAGCAAGAACGTATTGAAGAGCAAGTGTATACAGGCCAAGATATAGTGACCAGTCATTGTATATAATCTAAGATATAGTGAGCAACCAGTGTAAAAGCAAGCATGTAGTAGGCAGCAAGTGTAAACAAACCAGGATGTAGTACATAGCAAGTGTAAAAGCCAAGCAATACTTACCCGAGCAGGCCCAATGCTTGAAGCAGGAAAGCCGTGGGATTTAGGCCACCCTCACTGCAAAGGAAAGTTTGGGAGGTGTCTACATCTAGTGCTAACCATACCCACTACACTACAATTTTGCCCATATACAACAACACACTTGCTACACTTAAGCTGGTACGCAAGAACGAAGTTTAGTGGGCCAGTAGTGTGAGTGAGGTCTTAGTGTCTCAGTTGTATGTATGGATTAGCAGTGAAAATAAAATGTGAGTGGGCTAGTAGTGCTGCAGTAGTGTGCTCAGGACTGCACTACTGCACCACTCACGTTATGACGTCACTCCTAGGACAATTAATCGCCAAGCTTGGCAAGTAAATGAATGTCATTACTGTTCCACTCCCACTACTGGCCCACTCAGTTTTATTCTTTCATACCAGCCTTAATCTTAAAGAAGAATAAAAGGCTGTGCAATGTAGTCCTTTATGACAAAAAAAGTTTCTAAATTTTATCAAAAGATGCAGGCAATACTGTGAGAGTGAAATGTAACCTAGGCGCACACTACTACTAATACTACTAGTGTTGCTACTACTGCTACTTCTATTACTATTGTGCACACCATGGACATACACAAGCATGCAAGAAGCATGAGGCATAAAAGAAGTAGGTCTATTTTACCAGAAGAATGACTAAAAAATAATATTTATAATATAATCAAACTATGTTTTATCTAAACACATAAATGTGCCAAGTTTTATGGCACATCCTTACAGGTAAAACTGTACCTAGCATTCTCGTTTTCATTTAGTATCAAGTCTGACATTTGTGATGATGTCTACTAATTTGTAGTATGATTGAGTTTTGCACAGTAGACAAAGTAAATAGGGGTTAGGAAGAGTACTAGAACAAAAGGCACTAACCTTACAAAGTTCTCATTCTCCTCATTCATTTTATCTGCGTCCTTAGCCTTATAGCTGATGAGTCGTTCTAGCAATGCTCGATTTTCATCCTGAAACAATAATTCTAGTGAGCACTTTGAACAATAATTACAGGATACCTATATCTACTTGACTCAGGCATAGATCTTGGGAACCGGCAATCTGTATCTACCTGGCACAAATCAGGAGATTAGAACACATGACTCTACCTGATACAGACATAGAGCTGCTAACCGAGATGTATGTAAAGTTCTGACATTAGGCTAGAACTAATATATTCAGAAGAAGCTAGATACAAATATGTGTCTTCCTGATATTCTTCTATAACTAATAAGTACATGCAGCTGAAGACAGGGGTACAAAATATGTTCAGGGACCTAATATTTTCTTAGAACATAAAGTTTTCATAGTAAAAATCCCCAAAAATCGTGGTACCAACAATTAAAAAAAACATTGAACATTTTATAGAAGCTGGAAGGATTAAGGATTATTACTACATAATTTGGAAAATTCAAACTTAAACATAGTTATAATCATACAATTAATTCCATAAGCTCAACGTGTACCAAATTTAGTTGTCTCCAAGAAATGGAAGCCTGCTCATTTTCTTGTGAAGTATGCCAATGATCTTTGACGTCTTGTAGACCTTCAAGGGAGAACTAGAAGAAAGCCTGGTGAAATGGTATTTTCCTCTATTGAAATGTATGCCCAAGGATTCCTTTAGAAGACATGACGCTTTGTGGACAAGTTAGCCATTCCAAGAGATGAAAACTTCATGAAAAAGAGTGTCATACCAAGTGGTTCAAGTGATTCACACACTACTTCAATGCATATTTTCATGTAATTCTCCAGGACATAAAGGATGTCAGGAATGTGATGAAACATGCTTTCATTTGTGAATTCTTCCTTTATTACAGCATTACCACAAATTATCAAGTTCAGTTTAACTTCCATAGATGGTAGGTTTTTGAAAATATCCTTGTTTTGTTTAAAGTTTTAAATTAAGAAGTTAATGCACATACACAAGTTTCAATGACCCGGGTTGTTAGTGTTTCTAGTGACTTTTTAATATGCTGCTTTAAAATGTTATCTGATATTGAAGTACTCAAATACTTGCTGCTTAAATATAGGGGCATACTTTTTTACAATGAGGCTCTGTGAGCCTATGTTATACTGTCTCCAATAACGTTTTACACAGGTTTTCCAACTCTTTCCTTGCACTTTTAAAGTCGTAGCCATCTTGTTACTGTACCTTTCAACTCCACAGCTTCTTCAGCAAATGACTAGCCATTTAGTTAAGTTTTCTGAAAATTCTGTGAACAGCTTAAGTGCTGGTTGTCCTCATTAACCAATAAGCAGTCTTGATAAATGCTGTTTTTCAGGAAATCCATTTTCTCTTTTACTGATGGGAGTGTTTCTTGGGATATTTTTCCACTCTTTAATTCCATCATCATCTCATTATGTGTGCTTTGCAAAGAAGCATAATAGTCAAAGATTTTACAATTACATTCTGACAGATACCACGAATTTTGTGATAAACTCTAATATGTCAATAATGGCAAGCAGTTGAAAAATAAAACTTGACTCAGAAAACTTTCTCAATTCCAATGAGAAGTCTTTAGCAAAGCTGTTCTTTCCTTGTATACTCTCAGTGCACTTATTTTATATATCAATAAAAAATAACTTAAACTCTCTCTTAAATGTTGTGTAAACTCTGAGTTCACTTTGAACTAAACGAGTGTCTTGCAATTATTTTGGTTTCAATACGTTCACTTCTATTTCCTCAGCCAATGCAAGAAGTTCTTCATATCCAATACCCCACCTGTGTCTTCCTGACCTTCTCCCAGAACTGATACATACAGCCGAAAAAAGATACAGGGATGTGTCTTCCTGGCCTTCTCCCGGAACTGCTTCATGCAACCAAAAAAGATACAGGTATGTATCTTCCTGGCCTTCTCCCAGAACTGCTTCATACAGCCAAAAAAAGATACAGGCATGTGTCTTCCTGTCCTTCTCCCAGAACTGCTTCATACAACCAAAAAATATACAAACCTGTGTTTTCCTTAGCTTCTCCTCCAAGGAAGCAAACGCAAGTTGCAGTGCTTGATGTTCATCCTTTAACATCTGGTTCATGTTCTCCAGTTCTTTCATGTTGTTCTGGTACATGTTTATCTCTGCCAATAGACTAGTGTTGACCGACACACTCTCAGACAGACTGAAACAATATCGTACAACGATGATAAAACTTCCTTCATGTTGTTTCCCCAAATGTAACAACAGTTGCTTGTTATATCTACAGTAGAAATATGAATATGTATCTGATAAGAAAATCACACGGTTAATAATTTTAGGCACTGTGTTATGGATATGTATTATGTCAAATAAATTGGCTGGGAACATTGTTTCTGATAAAACCTCTCAATGATTAGCTGAAAAATTATACTGCCATGATGGAAGGGTTTATAAATACATAATTGTTCTGAATCCATGAAAAGAAAACACACTGTTTTTAATCAATCTTGACCAATTGCAAAAACACTATTGATGGTCGGCGCATTCGGTTTTTCCTTATCAAGGTGGCGGTAGTAGTAGTAGTAGTGGTGGTGGTGGCAGTAGTAGTGGTAGCGGCAGTATTAGTAGTGGTGGCGGCAGTATTAGTAGTAGTGGTGGAGGCAGTAGTAGTGGCGGTAGTAGTAGTGGCGGTAGTAGTAGTGGCGGTAGTAGTAGTAGTAGTAGTAGTAATAGTGGTGGTAGTAGTAGTAGTAGTAGTAGTAATAGTGGTAGTAGTAGTAGTAGTAGTAGTGGCAGTAGTAGTAGTAGTAGTAGTAGTAGTAGTAGTAGTAGTAGTAGTAATAGTGGTGGTAGTAGTAGTAGTAGTAGTAATAGTGATGGTAGTAGTAGTAGTAAATATTATTATCAGTAGTATTACTATTCATTACTATTCGCACCGCGTCTTACTACCTGTCCGGGTTATATGCACTTACGCTAATGTGCAATGGTAGGGTTATTGTGAGATGAAATGGAGGACCTACAGTTTAACGTGGAATCCGAATCATAGTGGAGGCCTGGCACTCCACACATTCACAAGTTGTGATTAATACACGTCTTGTAAGAGGTGAAGGAAGGGTTTGGTTATCAGATAAATCTGTGCCGGGACCGAGGATTGAACCCCGGACCCCAGCACAGAAGTCCGGCACCCTACCCCTAGACCCTCAGGTCAGCTCTGCTAAAGTTGTTTATTTAGTAACTTAACATGGCTATATCACAACTATGCAAACCTTAATTTTTTCTACTATGTTATGTTTTACTGTAAAATTGTTACATTTTGCTTCAATGGTTTATTTATCTTAATTCCTAAATATATTGTTTTCTTTTATTGATGGTCAGAAAATGTAATGAATATGTGAATCACTTCTCAATTTGATTTCCATAGAAAAACTGTTAATTTTTTGTAAGCCATATTACACAGAAACTCAAAGATATAAAATGAGCAATCTCCAATTTGTCAAAACAACCTCATCAAATATTTAATCTATTTACCATTTACAGTGCATAAAAATTGAGCATAATAAATAACTTTCACTTTAAAATAAAACATTTGATCATTTATTTCTTAAAAAGATATTATTGAAGATATTTTTATACAAAATTAAACATTATAAATGGCAAATCCTTAGAATAGTGCTCTTAAGATTTGTTTGCTATATTTTTAATTTCAAATAAAAATGTTATATTTTACGCGGCTTCCTCATCCAAAAAGACAATCGACTCTTTTGGTCTTAGCAAAGTTGTACCAATCCCAACAGGACTCACCAAAAAGAAAATTTAACATCCAGTTAAAACTGAGAATGAGGGGGAAAAACTTAATTTATAAATGCCAGAAAAATATTTGTGCGTGTAACCTTCAAAAGAGGCTTCTCACAAAAAAAGTTGAAGCTCAAGAAAAATCTTAGCATATTGTATACTGTTAAGGACTCAACACTAAGTAGTGAGGTTGAAATGTAGATCTTAAGACTTTGTGAGGAATGAAACAATGAACACCAGCCACTTAAAAAAATGCACCGAAAGAAACATAAGACAGTAAAAGAACAAAGTTTAAGGAAATATGTATTGAAAACCCTACCACACATAAAAAAATTAAAAAAGGATCCTTGGGAGAATTAGTGGGACACCAAACATAGAACCAGATAGCCATTATTACTGAAAACCATTGCTGATTTTACCATTTTCAGGAGTGCAGCAACCGTTAAACAAAGGAAGTATAAAAAGTCTCAATGAACTGAAAGACAAGTTTAATAAATTGAATTCAAGATCAGCCATAATGGAATGTACCTCCGTTTACTGTGGAGAAATTCTACGACTGTCCCTGTCAAACTTTCCCAGGCACAGGCGGATAATCGTCGCGGCCATATAGACAGTCACTTTGTAATGGCATAAAACTGTTATTGTGAGAGTCTAGCCTTAATCCTTGGTTCAGAACAGGTATTTGTTCTGTCTCAAGATGATAAGGCTCATGTTTTCATAAGCCTTACAATGACAAACAAGCAAGTGTCAGTGTTTATGCATATGGAGTACCATGTTTCCTTTACAGACCACAATTGGGTGATATAAGAGCATCATAAGCTCATACCATCCATGTACACCGGTATCACAACTGGCCCAATGACATCTGGAAATCCTCTCGCTGTAGGTTACCCCAGAACAACGTTCATTACAATCATAAGTGGAAAGCACAGTTGGTTTTTTGTCAATACACACGCTCAAAACCTTGAAACGTTGCTCTGTTTTAGTGAGTTTCAGTCATTGGTGAGGACAGAGGGAGGTTTCAATCAATCCTGTTGTTACTGTCACAGTTGGTGAAGGGTCTGATGAAACTCCGAGATACCAGAAGGTGATAATTTTGCTGTGCAGCACTTCTAGAAGTATGATTTAGATGCACTATCAATTGCTTCGAGTACCCCAGGACAGAGTATCTTTAACCGAGTTGAGCGTAGAATGGCTCCACTAAGTCAGGAGCTGGCTGGACTTATTTTATCTTAGGACTACCTTGAATACTACATGAATGAATGTGGTTGCAAAACATATGTAGCATGTCCAATCATGTAAAGTTGACACCTACACAATTAGGCTATGTAAAAATACGAAATTATAATAGTGGAATCCAAAGAAGATAGTTAAAGCTGATACATTCAGGAATAATATGCTTCAAGACTTACTCACCATGACTGGATGTGATCGTGATACATTCAGGAATAATATGCTTCAAGACTTACTCACCATGACTGGATGTGATCGGATACTGCCAACATGCTTTCTAGCAAAATATTCAACAAGTATGGCGACAGGGTGTTCCCAAACACATCTGCTCGCTACATCACCTGACATGAAAAAGAACTCAACTAAGTTAGGCTCGCTCCCACGACCCTCGAGCACCACTGTTGTGGTGGCGTGTCTTCGAACCTCCCCTTTACCTCACCCCTCAAAGCTCCAGTCCTTCCTATCACCACCTGTGTTTTTATACTTTTTCTATTTCTTTTTTTTGTTCCGTTCTAGTCAGAGAAAGGGTATAAAATAAGTGACTCTCAGATTCACATCATGCCATTTTATCACATCGCATCGTCGGAGAAGGAACCTCTGCTACTTTAATCTACAAATAAACCGGTGGCCATGGAGTATTGGGCGTGGTTTTCACCGCCACGCCACCGAGGAGAATCCTCTCCGATTTCCTAAGTATAGGGGCAATGTTAATAAGTCCATCTGACTTATGGGACTAGTTTGAAGACGAGAAAATGTTTATCAAGTCCTTCTGACTTTTTGTTTATCAGAATTGTGTCTTCCAGACTTAGTACAGTCGAGGCGACTATTATGTTTATTTGGATTTCTTGTTTCAGTCAAAGTGACTAGATTTTGGTTTTGTGTTCTTCCGACTCTGTTAGTGTAGTCACAGTAACTCTAATGTTTCTTAAGTCCTTCAGACTTGTTATATTGGTCCAAGAGACTATGTTTTTCCTATATCCATATGATATAGCTTCAATATATGAGCCTTGAGCTCCAGATGTAATAAGGACTTAGTCCAAATGGTTGCTTTTCTCCACAAGCACTATATTTCCCTTTTGAGCCCTTAAGACTACATTCTTGTTTTTATGACTACAACCAGGTTGTCTATCCTTTTTTTAGGATCTAGTTGGGTCAATGTGTTGAATCATTCTTGTTGTTGTTGTTATTGTTGTTGTTAGCTTGGGTAGGTAAAGTGCTGAACTCCGCTTGTTGCCATATGGGCAATACTTTTTTTCTCTTTGCCCGTTTTTGGCACCTATTGACTGAGTATTAGTATTGTATAAATATTAGTGTTGTACCCCAGGGACTGGGTCACTAAATACATGTACTATTGAATGCTCTGGTAGTACCAATAGGGAAAGGACTGGCCATAGTACTATTTTGTGTTGACGCCTGTATGTTAGCCATCTACCAATGTAATCAACAAAACTTTTTATTGCTATTCATTATACAATGTCTTTTAAGGATTTTTCTTAAGTCGCAATCAAGCTAGCTTAAATTATAAATGTGTTAATAATACTATATGTATATGATTTCCAGTTAACTCTTGTTTATAATTACCTCACTCTTTTTCTTTTAGAATCACCTGACTGTAGCCTGGCTTCAGTCCAGCTCTTTTGTTATTGAACATTGCTCTTCAAACCTACTGCATTTGATCTTGCCGCCTAGAACTATTGTTTGCCTGTGTTGCAACAAGACAATATTAATTTTGGAACTTCTAACGTATGTTCTTGTATATCTATTGTAATCAAACATATATTTTATTTTTCTGTTATAATAAATCTATTATTGTTATTCTAATTATTTTATCTCCCTGGTTAAAATAATTCCATTGTAGCCCCATTATAAATTCACCTTAATATGGTACCAAAGGACAAATTGGTGCACATATAACCCAAACGGGTAGTAAATAAATAAAATAAAAATTTTGTTGCACCACAAACCATGATTTGGAGAGCCCTAACTCTGAATTTGCTGGGATGGTTCTGGCAGAGGCTATAGCTATCAATGGACATCCAACCCCCGCTACTTATGTTGCACCTGGAGAACCTAAACTCACAGTTGTTGTTTTATTGCACTGTATCTTACTACCCATTCAGGTTATATGCTAGCTCCCAGATGATCCAGAAATAAGTGGTATTCAGACCACATCCAGGGAAGCCAGTATTTGCTCCAAGTTGTCAAATTCCAAGATTTGACTTGCTGTTCTCATCCAAGAAATGACCTATGTAGAGTACCTCCAGACCACTTCTTGCACCCACCAGTAAAAACTAGGCCAAAGCCTTAGGACTTGATTGTAAGTGAAGAGGGTGAATTCCTTAGTCTGAGTCTCCACCTTGCACTAAACAATGATGTGACGTATAAAGAATATTTTCCAAGTTCCTTAAGATTACCTCTGCCCCTCTGTAAAGCTGAGAGTTGAACAGGAACAAGAACCAGTAACCGAAATTAACATCATGAACACAAACTCTTAAAATAAATTGCTTAAGAACCAGAACAGAAATTTGAATCAATATTTATTTTAGGCTAGTAAAGGTTCTTATAGGTTCTTAAGGATTCTACATGTTTATAATTATTTTTTTAAATTGCAATTTATGCCCTACTTTATTTAAATTAATTTTAATTGAAATACCCCATTTTCTCTGGATTTTTATCAAGGTATTTAGTATTTTTCATATAAAAAACTTTTCTTTTGATATAATTTCTTTAAATATGTATTTCTAACTACAAATTCTTTAATGATAGTAGGATCATTAAATAAAAAACTGAAAGAACAGAAACCAGAACTGGAATTGATTAAGAACCAAAAAGAACAAGAATATTTATTTTTCTTTAACTAAAACCAGAACCTTAAGTTGTTGTTTTTTGAGAACCAGAACAAGAGCCAGAACCAATAAATATTTTGGTTTGACTCCCTGCTGTAAAGCCAAGCCTTTCAAACAGGACCTGCTGGGAGTGTGTGTGGTCTTTACCATGCATCAAACAAGTCTGCAACTTGCCACAGCACAAACAGAACTCAAGACCATAGTGATAAACACAATCAACCACAAGAATGTCAAGTATGTAGCTGCATGACATGCTAACAAGTTCATGTATGTCATTAAAGATCAGCACGGGAATGAATATGATGAGTGGCTAAATGAAGAAGAAGTGGAAGATCTTGAAGAAGTCAACCAAAACTCAAGTGCCACCCAAAATTAACACATAATGATTAAAAGTGATGAGACGTGGATTCATGGACATTGGTCATCAAATTAGAGATAGTTA
>CABFVZ010002324.1:108996-125878 GCA_902151445.1 Timema monikensis | reverse complement strand
TACTATTCAACTACAACCAACCAACCTACTTTTCAACTACTACCAACCAACCTACTATTCAACTACAACCAACCAACCTACTTTTCAACTACAACCAACCAACCTACTTTTCAACTACAACCAACCAACCTACTATTTAACTACAACCAACCAACCTACTTTTCAACTACAACCAACCAACCTACTTTTCAACTACAACCAACCAACTTACTTTTCAACTACAACCAACTAACCTACTATTCAACTACAACCAACCAACCTACTTTTCAACTACAACCAACCAACCAACCTACTATTAAACTACAACCAACCAACCAACCAACCAACCTACTATTCAACTACAACCAACCAACCAACCTACTATTCAACTACTACCAACCAACCTACTATTCAACTAAAACCAACCAACCTACTTTTCAACTACAACCAACCAACCTACTATTCAACTACAACCAACCAACCTACTATTCAACTACAACCAACCAACCAACCTACTATTCAACTACAACCAACCAACCAACCAACCTACTATTCAACTACAACCAACCAACCAACCTACTATTCAACTACAACCAACCAACCTACTTTTCAACTACAACCAACCTACTATTCAACTAAACTAGCTTGACGTTCATTCCACCCACCCACTGATGGTTCGGGTGTAGTAATAGATTGTAAGTATTTGGTTGCTCTTTTTACGTGTAAATTCCAGCAATCCTTTAGGTGTCACTTGCAAAAAAGTAACCCTATTACGATTTTATAGGTGCACACCTTATAGTGGCACACCATTTAATATTAAAATTAGCCTAAGAATGTACTTCTTAAATAACCACTCACTTCTAATGTATTGATACCAAATTGAACAGCAGGACGTATCCCCATTATCATACAAATAGTAAATATATTCATCGGCACCATCAGGAGACAAACTAGGTTCTTTAGTGTAGGGAAGGGGCTTTATTAGTAATCATGGTATTTAAATCGCATGTATATATATATGCACCCTTATGCCACTTATAACAAAACACATATTTATCACCAGAGTTATTTCATGCTAAAGAAAGCTACTAGCTAGTCCCTCTCTCTTTATTCCTTGATATTGTCTGTCTCACTACTAAAAGCTTTTGTTAACTACCGGTAGTACAGTCCCGTCTCAATCATTTGACTCACGGTGTGTTTAGGAATGGTATTCCCAGAGCATTAGCATACTCGTTCTGCGGCTCAATATAGTCATAATATCATTCACAACATGCTCATTATCAAACCGTGCTTCACTGTTTTATTTGATCAATTGTTTATTATGTCAACACTTAGTGAGATAAATGTATTATTTCATTTCAATCATTTACTCTGGATACCAACATTTTATTCATACTATTATGGATTTTAATTTGTATTTCTGTGCCTTTAAATCAGTGGTATCCAACTTAAAACTATCCGAAAGGACAGATTCACAAACCCAGAGCGCATCTTACTGCCCGTCCGGACTATATACATTTTAATAACGCTAGATTATGATGAGTCCACACCTGAGGAGACTTGACTCACTTCCAGTGGGGGACACTTGACTCACTTCCAGTGGGGGACACTTGACTCACTTCCAGTGTGGGACACTTGTCTCACTTCCAGTGGGGGACACTTGACTCACTTCCAGTGGGGGACACTTGACTCACTTCCAGTGGGGGACACTTGACTCACTTCCAGTGGGGGACACTTGACTCACTTCCAGTGTGGGACACTTGTCTCACTTCCAGTGGGGGACACTTGACTCACTTCCAGTGGGGGACACTTGACTCACTTCCAGTGGGGGACACTTGACTCACTTCCAGTGTGGGACACTTGTCTCACTTCCAGTGGGGGACACTTGAGAAATAACGTTATAAAACAGCAAAGAATTGAAGTTTCTTTATTTCAATGATTTTAACAATTTAAGATGTTTTATCCTTGAGGTATTGGCAACACTGCCTACCTGTTGTAAAACCCAATATTCAAGAACTGATACAAACAAAACAGTGCCAACCCTCACACTAATTTTAAGAAATTATCTTATTTGTACCCGCCTCTGTGGCGTAGTTGGCTAACGAGCTGGTTTCATTTTGAGCTAGACAGCCTAGGATAGGGAGACCAAGGTTTGAATCTCGGTCGGGGGATCTGGGGTGGTTTTGCCTGAACGTTTTTCCACTCTCCCTCCACACAAATGTAGGTTCACTTCCTCTAAATTCAATCTTCCCAAATACTAGCCCATTGGCATAGTTGGTACATGAGCGCATAACCCGCACGGGTAGTAAGACGAAGTGCTATAATAATCATAATGGTATTTGCACCATTACACTGCCAGTGTTTCATTTGTTTTTGTGTAAATTAAAGAAGTGAATAAAAAACAAAACTTTTTAATAACTTTTCTTTATAATTGTCCCAAAAAATATCCGGATGGGGACCTTGTTGATCTACCGAGAGGGGCGTAAGCTCAAGGAGGTTGACAGCCACGGCGCTAGGAGGAGATAAGGAAGATGTAATTTAGAGGAAATGTAAAACCATTTGAGTGAAGGGAATGGGGGGACCATATATAGGAAGATCTATTCTTTATACATACAGCTGTGATTTTAACCCCTACCTCCCTAACACCGGACAACTAGATCATAATAATCTGACTTTTAATCCGCGTGCCCACCGATGGAGCTCAATTTTAGATAAATCATTAATGTATATAATATTTAAAATATTCTGTGGCCACATGGGTTAAGATGTTACACTCTTGTGTTGGACTGGACTGCTGACAGGGATATCAGAATTCGAATCCCAGTCGGGTGTACAGTTTTCCACGCTCCCTCCACACAAATATAGGTACACTTAATCTTAATTCAACTTTACTCGTTCCTAACTCACTAGAATGTTTACTAAATATTTAACTAAATATTTACGCGGGTTAGTGAAATACTAAAAGAGTATTTATTGGATTATGTAAAAATATCCCACTATCAAACATTTAAAGTGATGGAAAAATTGCAAATTGTGCTATTTTTTGTGTTTTTTGTTATTAACAATAATGTACATACTAATATTAAACTATTGTTTTGTGTGTTTATGACTCCAGGCTGGATAGGATTACAAAAGTATTGCTGACAAGCATTCTGGTAGAATATGTATGGTGGGCAGGATGTGGCCCACGAACCGTGAGTTTGCGAACCCTGCTTTAAATCAATCACGTTGTTTTTAAATCCGATATCAAGTTACATTTTACTATTCCTTTCTTAAGGTAGTGGGAAAATATTTAAGAGTAGTATTTTTTTATTTTTTTAAACATTTATTTCTGGGCAAAAAATTATTGTTTCATTATATAGGTTTATATCACTTTTCTTGATGTAGTAATCAAATCAGTTCTGTGTTCCGGCTAGCGCGGGATTCAAACTACATTTTCTCTTCATTTAAAAAGTTTCTGGTTAATGACACTATGCTCATGACGAATATTCAAGAACTGTTGAGTTTTAATATGTGTAGTCAATTAATGAATCTGCTGTATTTAATTATTTTTGACAAAAAAGATTTATTTAATTTAGAAAAACTGCAAAAGATAATTATTTTTGTTCGCGTTCCCTCCCATCACACTCTAGAAGGATCCATTCTCCAAATTAGGGGAGCAAGACGTTGATAAAATCTCTCAAACTTATAATTTAAAAAGGTTTATTTGAATACGAAAATAAATATTGATATTTTTTAAGCTCTGTTCTTAGAAGAAAGGATCTCCAAACAGTTCTGTTCTGCCCGATGATATGTTAGACATGTAAAGTGGGTCCTATTGTTCCCATCACGCTATACCGAGGAGATCTTCACTGAGTTTTTTTGTGCGGATGTTGTAATGTAATGTTGTTAGATCTGTTGTTGATCATTATACTCTACTCCTCCCCCTCGCTTGAAACCCTTTGGCACGCGCCGACATCACGAACTCCCAGTTACAGCCGCGGCTGTAAGAAAACAATACCACATGTGCTCTGAGGTGCTTGTAATCATTCACTCCAGCTTTCTGACCAAGGAATAACACAAATTAAAACATTGAAAATATATTTTATTTTAAATTTTATAGATATATGCATCCGAGACTTTAATGCTAGTGTAGATGATGAGCTCCTTGTGAAATAAATATAAATAACAATTATAACATTACTGACAATAATATGCAATCATGAATGTAGTATTAATTAAAGCGTACACATGTTGACCTATATTTAATTTCTCTTTTTATTACTACGGCAATATAAATTAGATTCATGTTGTTTATACCAACTATAGGCATATAACTGATTTTGTTAATATTTAACGACATTAGTTTTAAATATTGTTCTCAAACGGATAACACCTACATTGTAATGTTTTAGCTGTATCTAATATATAATATATAATTATTACTTTACTCTTATGTCGGCTAACAAGATCAAACATGTTTGAGGAGAGTTGTTTTAAATTGTATTAGAACAGTAAATACTTATTTATCCCATGGAAACTCTTTCTGAGGAAATTTTGAAGAAATTTAATCACAAACTTACCTGAAAAATTAAAATTCAATGTATTTTTAAAATAAAATTAAAGTTTGTTAAAAATTGCTTTTTTTTAGTTACCTACTTTGGGAATTGTGATGATAATTATCTACTTGTGATCATAATTACTCGATAGAGACATATGATCTAATTTTGGCGACTTTCATGTTATTTGTTGGATTTATAGTGGGTTTAACAAGTTTAGATCAAAGCTAACCTTTCCTTACCTTGGCTAGCTTGCCTGTTTAGACTATTTGCTCACACCCTATTTTTAACCTCCCTCTTCAGCGTCTGCATACACACAATGACGACACCCCCCCCCCCCCCCCCCTCCACTCCTCATCCCTTTTCTTACCAAAACCAAAACCNCCCCCCCCATTTTCAGCCCCTTGTACAGTGTTGATCCAAATTTTAAATTAGGCCTTCTTGTTTCATATTTTGTATAAAAATATTGTTAGTTGCACGAATGGCTATATTTATGTCCATATGCTTCCAAAAAAAATTTTACAAGCTATTTTCATTAATAAGCTTAAAAGCTGTGAACTATTTAAAAAAATACCTAAAACAATAAAAGCTATATTTAAGATTCTAAACTCTTCGTTACATTATTATACCTGTGAAACTGAGTAAAATAAATCTTTAATAGAATTATAAATTCTATATTGACTTTCAATAATAAGGTAGGTAACATCTTTTAAACAAATTGCCTCCTTTAAATCACAATACTTTGGTTTAATAATAACTTGCATATTATTGTACGTTTTATGTTTTTATTTCTCATCAATTCATGTGTGAAAAATGTACATCATATGAAAACATTGTACTACAACTTTAATAATTGTACTAACTTAACGGTTACCTCCTCATTAAATTGAGTATATAGATATATCTTACGTTTGTCGATGAGATTTTAGACTGTTCTCCTTTATATAAATTTGAAAATTAACTATACTTTTAAGAGTTTCGAGACGTGGAGGAAGGAGCTACTTCTTCTCAGTATATTTAGAGACATACTGTTAACAAGTGTATCGTAGTTTACTGCAGGCTGTAAAAGTAGTGAAGAGATCTTGCTGCGTTTATCTCATGTCTTGCCAGAGGCCATACACGGTTCATCTCATATAGGACGACTGTGTACTTTGCATTCCTAACCTCTTCACCTCGTGGAATAACTGGTTCCTCATTGGACCACAGTACAATCTTCATTTGTTTGCTTCGTTTATTTTTAAAGTGTTTGTGTGTATTTCACATCTGAGAGCCATTTATGGTTTGTTTGATTTCCATTAAGTCCACCTGGCACGTTAGAGAGTTATTTCTGATGAGCAATTCAAACTTAAATTTGTGATTAAGAATTGGGTAGGTAAGCGAACGAGGAGGTTGAATTTAGTTTAGAAACCAATTACACAAGACTGTGAAGCAATTTTCAAACGAATGTATTGAATAAACGGTTGGTAAAGAAGACCCCCCTCCCCTTTTAACACACACACACACACACACTCTTTCTCTCATCAGTCTTTGATTACAGAGATTATTAATACAATAGATTCTACTGCTACAGCCCTATTTTTTTTAATCATTTATGGTACTATGATGTCATGTTGTTTGCAGCTTTCCCAAGAGGAAAACTTGAGATCTTGTCTCACACTGCCTTAACGGATTTAGCTCTGTCACAGCTAAAAGTGCCTTTCTATCACCACCTCTTAAATTGTTCTGATTAATACAGTAATCATATATGACAGAATGACACGCTCCAAGTTTCAGTCCTTTCTCTCCCCCTGTAGGCACGCGCCCAAGTGGAAAACGTGTCGTGAAATTGTGTCCGGATCACAATGGGCCCCGCAGTAGTAATTACAGTTGCGCAGCATTCATGCGCGGCGAACACCCTTGATTGGGGCTAATGATAAGGATTATATAGTGAGCTAAACGCTAGGCTAGGGAGCGGACACCCTTTGCAGATTGTCAGATATATCTTCAGATGGGTGTCGGGGCTCACAAATTGTTCCTTTGATATAATAACACAAAAATAAAAATGTTACCGTTGAAGCAAATGAGAGTGATATTGGAACGCAAACTTCATATTGACGAAAACATTATTGAGCTGAACACTTTTTCTTTACCATTTGTACAAATCATGGATAAATTTTTGTGATACTGAAAAACTACTTTTGGATGAAAACTAACAGAAAAAGTTATTTTTTGTTTATCTTGTGTATGTGTTTATGAGAATTTCTGTAATGCCAAATCTATTGGCCCACTTTAATTACGCAAGGTAAATTAATATTTAATCTCTATGAATATGATAGATGGAACCTAAAATAGAACTTGACCTAAAATCAAATAAAAATAAAATTAAAAAAATTATTTTAATGATCGTGTGCACGCTCCGGCGTGATATTTTATAGATAAAACAGAAGAGGATTTAGTGTACAATTGTTAATACTTATTATTCCTTGATACGCACACTGTTATAGTGCATACTAATTATTATTGCTTACTCAATTCAAAATAATGTAATATTTTATAATATTGATATAGTATCTCGAGGCATATATAATGATAGACACAGGGCCGCATTTAGAAATATGGCACCCCTAAGCACATGGGCTGCAGGTTCCCCCCTCCCCCTCCCACCAAAACATCATACAGTTATTTGTTAAAGAACACAAATAATAATGTTTTAGGCCTATTCATGCTACCATTTACAGTATATACCCTATAAGTATATGAACACCGTGAAAAATGGTTTTGCTCGTCGGCTTCGCATATGAATGACTCCCTTATCAGCCGACAGATGGCAATAGTAGTCAAAATAGAACTCTTAACAATACACTAGCACTTTATAACAAGCCAGATTCAGCTACAGCCGAGTCCGCGTCTGTAGATTTCTGAGAATTATGTTAATTCATGTTGATGAAAATTGTTTCGGTTTCACATCCCGTGACATATCTCGGAAAGGGCTGCTGTGAACAATTTGATTTTTATAAAAGTCGCGCCCCCAAAAATCTCGAGCCCTAGGGACGTGCCTAGTCTGCCCAATGGCTAATTCGACGCTGGATATACACCGTGATAAATATCAAGCTTCATCATGGTGTTGCTTATAATATATTGTAAGCAGCTAATGAAGGACTGCTACGCTTCAGGATGAACGAAGATTGCTTAAGATCTATGGCCACTAAATACTTCATCTCTATCTACAGTTTTAACACTAACTTCTGTAGATTATACAGATAGATCATCAGACGCCGCCACGTTGCATGGTGGTTTCACGTGGTCTTTATCAGATTACATTGGAATTTAGATGAATGGATTAACTTCACCATGCTGTAAAATTTTAAAAGAACTTTTATTATTCTTCTCCTAATTTTTCTGATGTTAAACGAATAACGCAGAAAATCATAATCAAATGTTCCTGTCCGACTGCAAAGTGCATCTAATTTTACCGATAGTCATCTGTGAGATAGTAAACGAAAAATATTTGTATTTAAAATATGCCTAGAAAATGTTGATAACTTTTAATTTATTTACCTATACTGTAAGAAACTTGTAGTTTTAACTTAATTTAATTTAATTTAACTAACTTCACTTAATATAGGATATTTTAATTAGGATACTAGAAGTGTACTTTCTAAACCAAATGCCCACCTTATCATTTAACTAACAATGTCACAACACCAAGCACCCAGCCATTAATTAATCTCTATAAAAGAAGGAACTCTATTTTATCAAATGGAAATTTTTCATGCTTTACAAGAATCAAAACCCGGGATTCATTTGACATTGGTGATGCGAATTGAACTAAAGAAATATATATATAATTTTTTAACTTTAATTAGTGAGTAGTTTGTTGATAGCATGCACGTTTTAATACATGACTATGCCTGGAAATATTGAGGAGAATAAATAAGTCAACTTTAAAATGTCAGGGAATTTAATACCTCCAGGAAAATCGTAGAAATATCAGGGAATTTTGAAATCGATCGGCGAGTATAGTGTATCTGATTGTTCTGGGTAAAACGCCTTTATAACATCAAAATTAAGTTTTTTTTAAAAATTTTTTATCAATTTTCGACGTGAACATATAAAGTTCTTATATTAATCGGTCCGCGTTGGGCTTCGATGAAAACGTTACGGATCGGTGATGGGCGCCGATTGAAGTGATACCGTTTAGTCAGCTGATAATTGCCCCGTGATTGAGCACTAATTAAAGCGGTACGGTATTTCGGTATTGTGAGATAATTGGTATTTATAGCCCCGTGATTGAGTGCCAATCATTATGATATGGAATTATTATCAGATATATTAATTTAATAAATATGACCCTTAATGTTACACACAATTTATTAAAGTGATTTTATCTTCGGTATGAAGATATTATGTAAAATGATGCAATTTTCGTTGAACTACAGATTATTTCTCTGTAACATTTTCTCTGTACTCTATGGATTTCAGTTAGTGGCACTGTTTCATTACAACGTTCTGTAGATTTATATCACCGGCACTGTGTATGTTCATACGCACAACCAGCTTATATATGACCTACCCCTTGCCCCTTGGACCTCTCATGACCAGTGTCAGAGCCAACTAATCGAAAGCGTCCTGACGACAGGTGTTATGAAGGCTAGCTTCCTATTGGGTAGAGGGAGCTAGCGTCACTTTCTTTTTTGGTAAATACTACGGAGTTGATTTTGTTTTAATGGTGCAATATATTGGCATCAGTTCTGAAAAGCGCTTGATTCTCCATGGATGAAGTATTAAAAGGATATTTTACATACAATACTTAAAGAAAATGCACTTTATCCATGACTTTTTAAATATATGAGAGGGATTCAAATCATTATCGTTACAAATATTTTTTTAATTCAGGGACTTGTCTGAAAATCCTTTTTCTTATATTTAGGGGTGACCCTGGTCTCCTGGTGAGTCACAGTGTCATAACGATATGTTTATATTTAGGGGTGACCCTGGTCTCCTGGTGAGTCACAGTTTCATAACAATATGTTTATGCACAATATTCACCTACTACATGGATACCAAACACCTTCCTATCAAGTATTAATTAGTATTGTGCTTAGCCGTATTAATTTGCCTCAACATAGAAACGGCGTGGCAAAGCCTAAAAATAATCCAATGGTCGAGCTAGTCATATGATCAATGTGTCGGTAATTGAAACTGACTTGCGGGCGGCCAATAACAGGCCTCGTTGTCCAGACTGTTCCGACTGCCCCAATATATCGGCAGAGGGATCTCCCACGTCACGAGTTGACCATGCCATTGTAACTCACGAGGCCTCGTGCAGGGGATTGTTGAACCAGGCAGGTGGTACCACCTGCTGACTTGACTGCGTTCAAACCGACCTTTCACCGAGGTCACCATTGGATTGGCTGGCCTCTTTCTAACCCTGTCCTGGTTCTCAGTTCATTTAGAGTTAAGTTACCATTCAATTTTGGTAGTTTCCAAGACAGTTAATCGTCGATAGAAGCTAAAACAGGCATTTGCCTTGAAATGCTATATAACATAGTTTGTGTTAATGGAATTTATAAATAAACTAGATATATGAAATGTAGCAATGTTTAAGTTGGATCCCGATGTGAATAATCTTTTATAAAATACAACAAACGTATGTACTGTTTGTGGGCAACCTTGATAATATTTAACTTTATTATTTGTGTTATTTAATAGGTATTGATAAAATCTTTAAAAAGTGACAACTTCAGATCAATTGTTTTACGTGTGAATAAGTGTAAGTAGAGCTAGTAACTTTTTTAGCAATGAGAGAAGAATCTTCATATGTTACTATAAGTGACAGGATACGGCATGTCGTGGTGGACTAGCCTACTTTATAGTAAGGAACCGGAAGTTAAGATATATGATACTCAACGCTGACTATATCATTTTGCATTATTGCCAAATTTTACAATTTTACACTATTAGCAACATAACTGAAAACATATTTTTATTTAAACTCCATTAACTCCTAACCGTTTAAACTTATTTAACAAATGGTACTAAACAGACCGGGATCCAGCATACTTTCGCGCGTTAAGAATATGCTAACACAATTCAAACGGTAGCTAGAAATAAACTCGAGAATCTTTGAGCTCACACTCTTATAGATTAGTAGCAATCCCGCGAGGACCTGAAGATGGCGTAATGTCGAAATCAATCAGCCTAGAGGCGGTACAAGGGTCTAGTGGAATTAAATAACAGTTAAGGAATACGTCTTTAATACACCATCCAAGTAATATTAAGTATTTTTTCCGTCTACACTTCTTATTTCATCCAATCTCTTATATTTAATCAAATTATAATATCCAACATATTAAAACCATATTGATTGATTTTGACGACACTTCTGCTAATCAACAATCTTGTAATTAATTATCTCTTTGATTAACACATGTTTTAACTTCTTGACCTGATAACAAAGTTTAAACAATAACATATTTTAACCTTGTATGCTATGTGATTGGATAAATTTTAATTTCAATCTTAACATGTTTAATATGTAATTCAACTATAATATGTTTACATTGTGTAATAGCCATTGTTATCTATTTCCTAGATTTTATTAATTGATTATTCATGTAATTTGGCAATTTGGCAACTTATCATTAATCACCTTTTATTAATCTTATCATTTGTTTGTAACTGCATTATTGCCCTGGTTGACTGTTTCCTAGATTCTATTAAATTTATTTCTCACGTGACTGTCACTTGTAATAACAACTCCATTTTAGTCACCAACTATTTACAATTTCTGTTTTCAGTAAATTCTCAAAATATTTTTCTAATAATTTCATTCCTCTATGAATCTTGTTCAGCTACTGTTTTACCTATTTTTTAATTCAAATTGCTCTTGAACAATTTCTAGGTGATTCTTAGGAAAATAATGTATGTATTTATAAGTGATTAAATTCCTGACATCAATTTTTATCCTTGAATAATTAATTCTTTATCACTTCCATCAATTCATATTGACTTAGCATACAACTTTTTATGTTTTAACAATCTTCCTTTTATTTAACCATCTCTTTTTTCATATTTTGTATTGTTAATTGACTTAGAAGTGTATCAATCAATCAACCAAATGTCGTTCTACCAAGTACGTTCCTTATAATATTCAGATTAACAATATTTCTTCAAAAATTTATTTAAAATAGCCTAATTAAAAAGCTAATTAAAAATTTAAGAATCCGGCCTCGAGGTTAATTCGGCCCCCCTTCCATCCACCTATGTTGAAACTTTCAGATCTCTGCGTGCCGTAGATTTGGCTGGGCATCACAAACACACTCAAACACTTCTTTTTATTATTATAGATACATACAACGCTTAAAGTTATTTTAGCGAACTTCACACGGTTTTAGTCATCAAAGTTGAATGCACTTTTGCCTGTTACAAAACCTAATGTTTACCCAAACTTTCACCTCACAACACGTTTTCCAAACTTTTCTCTAGTCCACGTCTCAATTGTGCACCTGAAATTTCTCACCCAAGGGAGTTGATATGTGGGAAAATATGCTCAAATTAACTAAAGTATAAACTCGATAGCGGACAATCTATTATCTAACGTTATTAACACAGTTTATTAGTATTGATAGTAAAGAGTACAATAATTTAAATAATGTTATATATAGAAATATTTTATAAAGCTATTTCCTGGCGTAATACTTTTTCTAATTAGTGGCCAGTTAATGGATCTAAGATTTACTTGAGACAAAGATCGTATGGAGCGAATTCACACTATAAAAATAAACTCAAATATCCTTATCCAGAATTTAAATAAATATTCTATAAATACAATATTTGTCTTTAACTTCAATTTGTAAAATTACTTTAATACCAATAACAGTTTTGGCCTTCATTTAAATTGGTGTGATGTATTTTGAATGTGATACTTTGGTGCAAAGGAAACTCGATCGGACACGTTCTTAGGAGGAACTGTCTTCTGCAAGGTTGAGGGAAAGAGCAGCTTAGGAAAAAGGGGATGGGGGGTATCAAATATTAGATTGATTGAAGGAAAGAAGAATTTCTGGGAGCTCAAGGAGGAGGCAAGGGATGGGGTGAGTTGGTGGTTTAATTTAACTGACAAAAGAAAAGGAATGGAGCTGTCGTGAGACAGAACACCTAATAATAATAATACATCTAATATCGCTATATAATAATACAGTTTTCCAGCTCTGATAAGACTCTTGCATTAATGTCACAATTAGTCACAATGACAAAGTATTTGTGACATTAACAGGCCTACAAATGTCAAGCCAACAACAATAGAGTGAATTATTGATTAAAATATATATTTATGAAATAACTTTTTTCTTTGTTTACCAGCATAATGTATAAAGCTAGAACCCACCTTCCATATCTTCATTAACACTTCATTTCTCTTATCTACATCGATCGAGCTGGGTTTTATTTACTCTCCTGAAAGTCTGCTAGTGGTCCATTTTAATATCAATCTGCTCTATAGTCATTACGTAGTACATAGCCGTACTTTATTAGCTTCATGGATGTGCATCCGTGTGCGATACTGGAACACTAAATTACCACAATAATTGTCATGCTCAAAATTTAGACTCTATTTTTTTCTCATCCTGCTTAATTTATAAAAATGTATAAGTGTGCATTAATATTTTACCGTAGAAAAGTTTAAAAAACTGATTTTTTGTCAATCATTTAATAAACTAAAATTATTTTAATCTACTTGTACTAAATACAACCCGAGTAGATGGGCGTTTGTCTTGCAAAGAAACGGAATAATTCCACAAACCAACTTGCTAGATTAAAGAATACGTTATTTAGCAATACAGATAAGAACTACGTTATTAAGAAACTGCTAATTATTGTTGTATTTTCCAAAACTATAAACATGTGATAGCTGCGATGTTTCAAAACTTAAGAAATATTAATAAAGTGGGATAGCACAACCACTATACAAGTATTGGCTTACAATGACAAAGAATACATGCTTGACCGGGTGCACAACCAAAAACCCAAACCCCAAAATAATTGTAGATTGTATGCATTATTCATGTAATATTACATTTTAGAAACAAATGTCCATCACGATAAGAACCAATTTCCTTTTGGAACATTTAATGAATTGGTCTATTTTCAAACTTAGCGCTAGAACAAACGTCACAAACCACTAATTTTTGGCTTATATCTTGGTTAACGAGAAGAGGAACGCCATTTTTACAATGAAAGTGTTTCAGCTCTCTTCCAGGAATTAACCCTGGGGTTTGTTAGATAAAATAGTCTTGCTCATGTCATGGTCTAATTGATCATACTTTCGTGGGAAATAAAGGTTTGTCGTCGTCAGCGTGGTCTGGTATGCGGTATCAACGTGAGGCTTGATTCATGGGGTGACACCAACCACCCCTCTGACGGGACGTCTCTATCACGTCTTGATTCATGGGGTGACCCCAACCACCCCTCTGACGGGACGTCTCTATCACGTCTTGATTCATCGGGTGACCCCAACCACCCCTCTGACGGGACGTCTCTATCACGTCTTGATTCATCGGGTGACGCTATAAATGTTATACCTATGTCGTTAAATATACCTCAACAATAGACCCATGCACACCACACCGACTAAAGGTGATTTGATATATTTTTTTATCAAAATGAGAAGACACGAAGGCTGGAAGGCTGAAGAGAAAATATGTTGTTCTAAACTTTTACTAGGGAGCGTATTCTTAGGCACCAAAAATGTTTAAATAGGTAAACAAACCTTAAGAATATGGAATTTAGGCACAAAAATAGGCACTCGAGGAAACAATACAGACACATAATAAGCAATGTAGAATTGATTTGACTACAAGCAGATACAACATAACTACTTACCAACAGACCCCGCCTTAACATTGCAAGGTTACCATTTTGAGTATACCCATATGTACTAATAACTACGCTTATGTGTTAGTGATGAGGAAAGTTGAATTTATAGGAAGTGCAGCCGCATTAGTAGAGTAACCCCAGAGTGAAAAAACATTTAGGAAAAAACCTTCTTAGTCTATCTAGTGCGAGAGTTACGCCTTGACCTAGATCTTGCGGCCGAATAAGCGGGTTTACCAGCAATTCACATTTATATTACTCACTAGATATGTTTCTAACTTTTCAGTAGATAAATTGGATCTGTTGTCAGATAACGTGTTTTTGTCATTTGAAAAACTTGGTCGTGATGTCGAGGGACATAGATTCATATTTGCCATTTCCGAAATAGTTAAATTTTTCTCCTACAGTGGTTGCATGCATACCTTAGGAAGAAAAAAGAGAGAAAGAGAGGATAAGCCAAAATAGTTGCGTTAATGCTCTTGTTCATAAATAGGAAAAAGCAGTTGTATATGAACTTTAAAATAAAAATATTGTACTCGAAATAATACGAAATACTTATACATCTCAACTGTAGATGTTTTACCACATCTCATCTGAAGATGTTTTATCATCAAAAAGAAAAACAAAATAGGCAACATCTCTTTCCTAATTGTTATTACATTTGTTTGCCAACTTTATTATAACATCTTTAAGATGCCCTTTACCCCACCATAGTTGATTAGAACCGAAAAACCCAAAAAATCTCTACCACCAACTTTGACGGTTTATAAAGATTTGATTCAAGTCAATACTAACTTTCCATCTTTAAATTTTCTTTATGATTTGTTTTCAAATCTATCAATAAATTTACCGTAACAGACGTAAACATGGTCACAAAAATAAGGCGATATTAACGAATAGTTTGTTTCGTTTCCAAACAGGTTCACATTTATTCATAGCTCGGCATATAATTGCCACGTATATTTTCTCTCAGCTTTTGGACATTGGTCTGCAGTTTGTCGACTGGACAAGACAGAAACACAACGAACTCTAGTTCACGGCCGCGGTGAATTTATTTTCTGGTTCACCAACTTGCTGTGTAAGGCCTCAATGTTCTGTCCTCTTTGCGGTTAATCCCAACTTTTTTATGTGCATTCTTTCACTCTTCTTGTGGTCGCACCTCAATGGCCACTGACCATTCTTTGATAGTTGTTGTTTCCTCGTGTGACAATCTCTCAGTGCCATTTTTTGTTTCTTCTTTCAAACATTTTCTTTTGAGATTCCACGATGATTTCGTTACGTTTGTCATTAAGAATCGCCAAACAAATTAGTTGAGTTTTTATTATCTTAGAAAGACCTTCTACAATTTAGATTACCAATTGAAATGATTTCTCACTTCTTGGAATGGTATGTTTCGGAGGTAAAAAGAAAAAGTTTGGAATTCAGAGGTTGTCAATAAAACAAAATAATTATGACGAATTAGTTTATCACAACCATAATTGGCAAGCCAGATTGGATTAGACTAAATAATCTCTCCTTGCGCTCGTTGGTGAGGCCAGAATTATTCCTCCGTCGTGCTTCCACGAAAGTACAAATACATTTACCCTAAATTACATCGTCCTCATTCCTATCTCATAAAGGTGGGCAGCAACATTTAGTTTTCATAAAAAAGAACTATTTAAACAATAATTAGGACAATTAATATGAACTGCTCTAGGCTTTTTCCGAGGCTAGAATAATGACCCTCCAGGTAATGCGTGGAATATGGACATTGGCAGATGTAATTAATGTAATTAAATTTGTTTATACTTTATTAGAAATTTGAACCGTTCTTCGTAGAAATAAGTCGTAGGTCCAGAGATTGCTATGAAATTGATTGCATATATTTGTCAAAATGATATATTGTATACCCCTGGGAAAGTATGGGTTTAGAGCTTTGCTTAAAAAAAATAATTAATATTTCATGTCTGCCAAAGATATTTTATCCACTTAATGTGAACTTTCCTTTACAATTGCTAATATAATATTTAAAGTGAATCCTCGCCACGAATGTTGTTGCCCTGGAATCAAATCGAAGTTACAGCCTGTTACAGTTTGTCCCACGTGACGGTCGCATGCTTCAAGACACTCACGTAGCAAGTACCATCATTATTACTGTCGAGACCATCAATAATTTTATTTCAGTTCTCTTTGCGATATATCCTGGACAAATGTCTCGCTCTTAATGCGGTCGTGTGAAAGGTTGATGTACGTTCAGAAACTCTTTCAAGAAGACGTCTTGGTTTTAACTTTACCGTCACACATTTCGGTATAACTCTATTATTAATTTACTGGAGGTGATTGTTTTATTCACCTCTGTGTGTAGTTATATTCAAAACTATCATCTACCAGCATGAGTGACTACGTGGTTCAAGACGTCTGAATCACGTGTGCTTGCCATTGAAGGAAAGAAACAGCCGTCTCCACTGGGAGTGTTTTTATTTCGCACTTTATTAATCATTGTGGTTTTCCCCATCACCCCCCCCCCCCCCCCCCCC
>CABFVZ010002324.1:95039-108933 GCA_902151445.1 Timema monikensis | reverse complement strand
CCCCCTTGTCTAATCCCTCTAATTTACCCCCATAATCCGTACCACTTAGATAAATGTGTTGATATTCTCGATGGGAAACTTTTTATCTATTAGACAAATTAAAGGTCTTTCGAAATTATATAAACAATTCATCATTCTCGTTAACTAATGTGAGTTTGACTAACTGAAGGTTCAGTGTACCCTGGTTTGATTCTGAAAAAAAATGTTAAAATAGAGTGATAATTATAATACAAGTGTTCACGATACTTGCCGAACAGTTCGTAATATCAACTAAATAATTCCTAATGCTTAACAAACAACTCGTGATATCAGCCAAGAATTTAGTAATTTCAAACAATAATTTTGTAATATCAGACAATCAGTTAATACTACAGTTAATACTACAGTTAATACTACAGTTAATACTACAGTTAATACTACAGTTAATACTACAGTTAATACTACAGTTAATACTACAGTTAATACTACAGTTAATACTACAGTTAATACTACAGTTAATACTACAGTTAATACTACAGTTAATACTATGATGCAAACAGATAATATCAGACAAGCATTTCGTGATATCAGCCAAGCTAATGTCAATCAAACTAGTCGGTTAAGTGACACACTAACTTTATGTGTTTAATAAATTGTAGTGTTTTAGGGCTAGATTTCAATATTTTATATATAGCCTTGTGTTTAGAAAGTCTCAGTCAAATACAATAACAAACCCTTACAATATTTTCATTGTGTAAATAAACTTTCTAATTAAAGGTTTACACATGAAGAATGGAGCTTTATTTAACTTCTAGGCTCCTTATTGTATATTTGTGCTCGTCGCAACTTCTAATCAAATGCACAAAATAGATAAAGTGATAATAAACATGAAATATGTATTTATTTGACCGTAGATAGGTAAGAAAACCTACAGATTAAACTCTCCCCATGCACGAGGTCTCAATTAAACCTTGACCTATTAAGATATAATAATGAACTACGAACATTCTGATCGTGTAGCAACGGAATTATATTACGTTTTGAGAAATATGCCAATATCCGACATCGTTATACATATTTACACGGAATAATGAGCAAATACTTAGGCTTATATTAATCTTGGTATATTTATTAATTAGGTCAATTACTTTAAAACTTATCTCTTAGATCGTAGGTAAAGGTGATTGTAAGTCCACAATTCTAGGGAATAATCCCACAAATAATAAACATATAACCAACTAATTTTGTCCCGAATTTGTTAGATAACTAGATTCAATTTGAAATTTGAATACTAATTATATAAAATATGTCAATTAAAAAGAATTAAATGTCAGATCCTATTATCTACCAGTGACGAGTATTTTTTACTCACCACGATTTTAATCCCTAGCTTTTGATTCTACCTGTACTTGCTATTATGTTTACAAAGAAGTCACATAGTAAAAATACTCTATTTATCATTAAAGTGGCAACTATTTTCTCCAGTTCCCATCAGAGAATTTAGAATGGCTGCCCCCAAAAATGTCAAGGAAAAAATGTAGTTATATCTTTAATCCCTAAACAGACTCCCATACTGGTCTGAAATTTTTGTTATTCATCCTTTAGGCCCTCTGAACTCATGTTTGGTCGAGGGAGAACAGCGTGCCTAGTGGGCAAAGGGGGAATTAACAGGACGCGCGATACAATAATTGAAACGTTTAAAGTGACTTGGCTACGTGTTTTATTGTGTTGCGAGTTAATCGCTCAGCCGCCATAAATAAGACCGTACACGGAGAATCGCAGAAAATAATGTTTTTAAGCCAAAGGAAAGAAACCACAGAAAAGTCACGAAACACTTAAAAAAAAACAAGTGCGAGAGATCTGTTAGAATTTTGATAACTTCCTTGGTGACCTGGTGGTCTAGGGGTAAGGTGTCAGACTTCTATGCTGGCGGCCGGGGTTCAATCCTCGGTCCCAGCAAAGATTTATCTGATTACCAAACCCTTCCTTCACCTCTGACAAGACATCTTGTGAATGTGGGGAATGCCAGGCCTCCACCGTGGTTCGGATTCCACGTTAAACTGTAGGTCCTTCATTTCATCTCACAATCACCCTACCATTACACATTAGCGTAAGTGCGTATAACCCGAATGGGTAGTAAGACGCGGTGCTAATAATAATAATAACAACTTCCATCTGTTTTCATAGTAGTCAGTTATTGAACTAGTGTTGTTTAATTTTCGTTCACATTTTTACAGCAACAAATATTAAAACTCGCCTCGAATTATTTCTCGCTGTGTATGCAGTGCCCAGGACACCTATATTTTATTACATTAACGGTGTGGGGGTAGGAAAGGTAGGTAGAATTTAGAAGATACGTTATCACATTAATGATGAGAGCAAGGCCGTAGTCGTGGGGGTCAATCCCCCCCCCCCTTCCCCGAAATTTTATGAAGAAAATATATAAGGCTTTATTTATAATTCAACCCATATCAAAATTAAGGTAAGCTACAAGTTCAAATTTGGGGATTGTGTTACCATAAAAAGCACTTCAGATAGCTTCTAGAGGTGTATATAATTATAAATTATAATTATTTCTAGCCTCCGGTAATTGGGGGATGTTCCCCCCAAACCTCTCCTGAAATTATTGGCTGGCTATGGCCTTGGATGAGAGAAATCATTAAAGAAAAAACATCCTATTTACAGTCGGTAGAGATCAAAACTCTTCATCAGCCATGACCTACACTAAACGACCGGCGCTTAGTCCCGAGCTCGCCGATGCGGGTGAAAACAATATTGAATAACAAAAGTGTGAATGAAAAATCACAACAAGAGTTGTGTAGAGCTTTGTTTTTAGTTTTTCTCTTCGTAATTAAACCTATTGTTGATTTGATTGATGTGTAAAGTAAAACTGTATCCTTATTACTTATCTGTCCATTGATGTGAACCAACTTATTTTGTTATGTAAGTGTACAGTATAAATGTGGAGTGTAGAGATCCGGTTGTTTGAGCCAGTTGAAGCTCTATATTCTTAGGGCGGGACGAAAGTGAACGCGACAAAAGGTCACCCTGTTTTCATTTTTAATATAAATAAAATAAAATATATTTCTCCGCTAGAAACACAAGAGTTGAACCTTCTACTACAGATGAGAGGCTCCAAACCTTGATTATTCTAATCTTACGCTATTCGATAAATCCGAGACTCGTAAGATTCTAAAAAAGGTATCTCGCTTGCAATAAGACCTTGACTTGATACATTACTTTTAGCAAGTAATAAGATAAATAAATAAATAAAGCTTGCGTAACTGGGAGCACGTCCTCCAAGAAGAGGATACTATTGGTACCAACAGAGCATGTCCTCTAAGAAGAGGATACTATTGGTACCAGCAGAGCACGTCCTCCAAGAAGAGGATACTATTGGTACCAACAGAGCACGTCCTCCAAGAAGAGGATACTTTTGCTACCAACAGAGCACGTCCTCCAAGAAGAGGATACTTTTGCTACCAACAGAGCACGTCCTCCAACAAGAGGATACTATTGGTACCAACAGAGCACGCCCTCCAAGAAGAGGATACTATTGGTACCAGCAGAGCACATCCTCCAAGAAGAGGATACTATTGGTACTAACAGAGCACGTCCTCCAAGAAGAGGATACTATTGCTACCAACAGAGCACGTCCTCCAAGAAGAGGATACTATTGGTACCAGCAGAGCATGCCCTCCAACAAGAGGATACTATTGGTACCAGCAGAGCAGGCCCTCCAACAAGAGGATACTATTGCTACCAGCAGAGCATGCCCTCCAACAAGAGGATACTATTGGTACCAGCAGAGCATGCCCTCCAACAAGAGGATACTAGCGATTGTCACAAGGGCATCATTGGTTTGGTACAGACCTGGCCTTTATTTACAAGTGTTTTGGAAGCTTTACGAGTCTATTATTTTCACTAAGTTAAATTTGGCGCGTTAAGAGAGTCGGGTAGTGAACAAGTTATATATAAGTATCTTATCATTGTCGTAACACTTTGTGTTAAGAGAGTCGGGTAGTGAACAAGTTATATATAAGTATCTTATCATTGTCGTAACACTTTGTGTTAAGAGAGTCGGGTAGGGAACCAGTTATATATAAGTATCTTATCATTGTCGTAACACTTTGTGTTAAGAGAGTCGGATAGTGAACAAGTTATATATAAGTATCTTATCATTGTCGTAACACTTTGTGTTAAGAAAGTCGGGTAGGGAACAAGTTATATATAAGTATCTTATAATTGTCGTAACACTTTGTGTTAAGAGAGTCGGGTAGTGAACAAGTTATATTCAAGTTATATATAAGTATCTTATAATTGTCGTAACACTTTGTGTTAAGAGAGTCGGGTAGGGAACAAGTTATATATAAGTATCTTATCTTTGTTGTTTATAACGTAATAGACATGACAGAAACTATATCATCTGTCGATGACACCAAACCTGTTAATATTTTTTAAATTTAAATAAAATGGTCCATTTTTAAAGATTTGAAAGAAAATGTAGGCCCTAGTATTTGTATCCGAGAGATCTAGGATTGGACCCGTTTCTATTTTCCACACATACTTGTTAACTAGTGTCGAGTATTTGTCATGAGCCGAGCGGCGTTAGATGAGAAGCTTGTCATCCCTCAACGTTTGACAGATAGCACATGTCGTATCATATCGTGACCATCTCCACAGACATCTTCCTCATCACAGGAGGTCTCCACGCGATCTACCTCTCTAGTTATTACAGACAAAGACGCAATTAGTTGTTCATGAAGAACCACGCTTGACGAGCAATGCACCATCATCTTGTATTTCCTTTCCGCTCGTGAACCATAAATTATTGCGATGTGCGCCAACTCTAATTTCATATTTCCCGGCATTCATTGTACAATACTAATAACGTTTACTTACCAACAGTTCGTTATTATGATGTGATTTCTGTGTTTTATAGCCATCGTTCATTATTTCTTTATCCGATGCAATGTGTGCGATCTTTGGTTGGGAAGTTCATGGGGAAAAAAATTGATTGGTAGAGCTTGATAGTTTCATTTAGTTTCATTCGCTTGGTGAACTAATTTGACTCGTTTACTATACGGAACTTATTCTACACGCATTGGTAGCTGCATGGTTTAGGGCGCCTCTATCACAACATACATAATTGTAGGTAGCGGGAAGTTGGCGACACTACTCTTGGCCGGGTATTATCCAAACGCGAGTTATCATTTTGGTTTTCCTAGTCCCTTTCCACGCAAATGCGGGTGCGTTGTTTCTAAATAACTTCTTAAAAGCTTAGTTTAAGTTATTAGAAACAAGTTATTTAACCATATACTAATTAAATAACAACTCTACTTTGTATTCCTGATTCAAATAAAACTAAGTTCAAATAATTTTGTTATTTTATGTACCTATATATTATTGCGTTATTTCAACAGGAAGCAATATGATCCACCCTTCGAATAAACTTGTGTCAGAATTACTCGTCGATACTTTTGTACTCATAAAGATAGTGCCGTTCGTGAGCTCTGTTAATACCTATCTACAACTAACAAGACGCGTATTGATAACAGCTTGTGAATGTGTGGAATGTCAGGCCTCCAACGTGGTTCGGATCCCACTTTAAACTGTAGGTTCTTCATTTCATCTCACAATCACCCTAGCATTACACATTAAACAAGTGCGTATAATCCGAATGGGTAGTAAGACGCGGTGCTAATAATAGTAATAATAATTAATAATAATAATAATAATAATTTTCTCCTGGTGGAAAAATATTACACTATTTACCAAATTGTGTACCTATCTATATTATTAAAGAGGGTGTTAGTTAACATGCCATATCAATAAATGGCCTGATGTATAGACGATGTCATAGATAACCCTTAACTCATGTCATTGTCAAAAAGCGCAGCTACAAATATACTATACTCAAACTGTAAAAGGGTTATTTATTAATTTGCACCTCGTCTTACTACCCGTTCGGGTTACGCGGTAAGGTACTCATTACGCTAATGTATTAGGAAGGTTGAATTTAGAGAAAATGAACCTGCATTTGCGTGGAAGAAGAGAGAAAACCAATTAAGGAAAACCACCCTCGGTTCACCCAACAGAGATTCGAACCTCGGCAGTCTAGCCCACCAACAAAAACTAGCGTGTTAGCCAACTACGCCACCGAGGCGGGTGTGAGATTGTTCATAAATATATATATATATATATATGTATGTATATATGTATGTGTATAAATATGCATATATATACTGAAGTAATATGTCAAGTCTGTATGGTGAACAATATTAATATTATTATTTTAACGAAAGGTCTTAACACAGTACATACCTTAATTTATTTATAAGGGTTGGTATGAATAAATAACATAAGCTTCAAGATGGATAAAATTTATTTACGTCATCCATACATGAGATATCTTAAATTTTAATTTTATTATTTAAATAAGCTTGCATGGCTATTAATAAAATTAAATATAAACATTATTAATTTATCACCATAAAAGTAGCATTTGTAAAATCTAACTACTTAAAAACTTCTAAAGAAGGAATTTTTTTTGAAATTTTAATCTTTTTTATACACTCAATTTATTTTCTTTGATTAGTAATAAAAAATTAAACGCTTTTTTCTTTTTGTAAAATATTTTTGTATGTGGTTTTTATTCTTCAATGAAGATAAGGTGTGGTAAAAAAAATTGTTATATATAAATTATAATTTTATAATTTTCTGTGTTTTTTATCAGTGTCTTCTGAATCTTGTTTACATAACAACAGTTAATGTCAAGATGTATAAAATTGTGCTACTTGTTGGGCGCCACTCCTAGGATCAAGGAGAGAAATAATAATAATAAAAAGAACATTTACCTGGGCTAATTCAGACAGTGGCACGAAGACTCTCAATACTCGAGACCGCTGGGGAAACTTAAAACTAGAAAAAACATGAACAATTTAAATAAAAATGGATTGTTGAAATATAATGTAATTTAGACTAAACAAAAAAATGTATTAAATAGACAATTATTCAAACTTTATTGGGTTTATTATTGTTTCCTTTTTTACCACATCCCAATCCTACCTATGGAGTTCCGGATAGTTATAATTCTAATTTGACAAAATAAAATAGTATTGTTAAGACAAAAAGAAGAGAGAAAAATCAATACAATTATTATTTAGACATAAAATAAAATGTTAATTAATATTCTCTGAATTAGATAGTCTTTCTGAAAGTTCTTACAGAATTTTGATTTTTGATAAAATAAAAGAAAATACGAGTTTGAAGTTGAAGAGTTGGCTTGACCTCACCCATGAATTAGTTCATATTGAAACAACACCATCTTCAGAAATTTGTTTCACTCTTAATGTTAACTCGTCCACAATTCTTAAAAAAATAAACAGTCTAGTTCTTCCACAAACATTTATCTTTCCATTTGCTACTCACACTTTAATTCACAACCATTAATTCTCTTTAAAAAATAAATTAAATTAAGAGCTCCACAGATTCAGCTCCATGTTAGACCAACACAGGTGAAGAAGACCCAGTCTCCTACAGAAAGTCTTCCAAAATCAAATTTTAAAATGTTCTATTTTTTTACTTCCAAGTCCAAAGAGAAAACTAATACAGTAGAGCGTCGGAAATCCAGACGTCGCAAATCCGGATCGGCGGTGAGAGCAGGTAGGGGAGGTAGTGGAAGGTGTCCTTGATTGTTCAACGACTTAGCCAGTCACCTCTCCTTGGTCACGTGCTCGGCTCAGTTCTGTGCTATCATTTACAAACTTTACAGCAGGTGTGAAACCTTCGTATTATAGTTGCTTTGTGACGTTTTAGTGTGCGAGTTAAAACGGTACATATTTTTACTTTGTTAATCATGTCATCATGATCAAATAAAAGGAAACATATTTTTTTTATCTATAGAGGATAAGTTAGAAATTCTAAGAAGACTGTCTAAAGGAGAAAGTGGTGCATCTCTCGCTAACATATATGGTGTGGTAACTTCAACCATTAGTGACATTAAAGCAAAGAAAGACAGTTGGCAACGTTTTGCTTCAAAACTAGATTCTGAAGAAGGTTTACAGAAAAGAAAAACCACAAGAACGGCAAAAAAACAGTGCATTGGAAGACGCTATGTACATTTGTTTTACGCAGAGGAGAAGTTTAGGTGAGCTTATTTCTGGTCCACTCATTTGTGAAAAGGCGATCCAGATGAATGAAAAACTGGGCGGGCCTACAGATTTCAAAGCTAGTTCGGGTTGCCTGAAGAATTTTAAAATGAGGCCTGGGATTAGAGAACTGGATGTCCAAGATGAAATATTATCTGCTGATAATTCTGCCGCAATGATATTTAGGGAAAAATTTGTTAGCATGACAATTGAGGAGGACTACACAAGAGATTATGTTTACAACGCTGACGAAACTGGGCTAAATTGGCGTTCCCTACCCCGGAAGTCATTGGCTTCTCGTAGAGAAAAATCCGCTCCTGGCTTTAAGGTCGCAAAGGAAAAAGTGACAGCAATGGTTTGTGCTAACGCAAGTGGTTCTCACGCTTTGGATCTGTTGGTTATCGGAAAAAGTAAAAAGCCACGATGCTTTAAGAACATTAAAACCTTACTTGTAATTTACAGGTCACAAAAAAACCAATGGATGGATGAAGCAATTTTTACCGAATGGTACAAAGATATTTTCATTCCCAGTGTTAAAAAACATAGGAAACAAAACAAAAAAGAAGGCAAGGTGGTCCTCATCATTGACAATGCCCCAACTCACCCTGGCCTTGATGTCTTGAACAAAATAGACGATAATACTCAAGTCATGTTCCTGCCTCCAAATGTAACCTCCATACTACAACCGATGGACCAGGGGGTCATAGAAAAATTGAAAAGAATTTATAGAAAATAGATGTTTCGTCGGCTCTTGCTAGCTGAAAGAGACGAAGAAAGTGTGCTGCAGTTTGTGAAAAACCTCAGCCTAAAGTACGCCATTTACATAGTAGCAGATGCCTGGGGATCTCTCACTGACGACAACTTAAAAAATGCCTGGAAAAAATTGTGGCCAATCCCCGAAACCCCAAATCAAGGACAAGATGAGGCAAACTCTCAAACTCCATCGGACGCCAACACTCCTACTGACGCTCCATTCCAGACATTGCCTGGATTTGGACAGTGCGATGAACTTGACGCAAGGGAGTGGTTTGAAAGTGATGGCAATGACCCTGGTTATCAGCATTTGAATGATGACGAAATAGTTAATCCGGTAATTGAGGACAATGATAATGGAAGCAATGTAAGAGAGAGTGACGACGATGAAGAAATGGATGCTGAAGAAGCTTCCGGTCCTTCACACTCAGACGCCTATGAAACATTCCAGACAGGTATGAACTGGTTAGAGAGACAACCTGAGGGGACGGCGACACAACTCGTACTTCTTAAAAGACCGAGAGACATGGCTGCAAAGAAACGTACGTCAAGTCTTGTACAAAAAACAACTAAGGACTTTTTTACTCAGTAAGTTTCCATTAATTACTGTAGATTCTTGTCTTTTTTTTCTAAAAAGTATTGTAGAGTTACTAATCTAAATTACATAATGTACATTCAATATACTTTATTAAAAATATTTTGTGTACTGTATTTTTCGAATCCTTCAGACTCTAATTTGCAATAAAGTAGACTCCCGAGCGTCATGTATCCTCTAGTCAATACATTACGTATGTATACAGTTATTGAAAGCACATTTGAAAATCCGGACAATTCAGTAATCCGGATGGGTCTAGGTCCCTATCGATCCGGATTAACGACGCTCCACTGTATATTAAACCAAAAGATAAAAATGTTGGCTATGGACTAGGAATAAAAATCAAATACAATGCAGGTTTAATATAAATATTGAAGTATATGTCAACGAATGTGAAAAATGTTTTCTTAAAGAATTAAATATTTATTTCCATCTGTCAGAATTGAAAAGCGCGCTAGTTTGGAGTTATTTATATCTTGCCTTGTTTCCTCTTTTACAATCACGAGACCCACCGCTCACTTGTTTTACAGATCTGGGCATGCGTTGAAATGAATCATGGCCGACATTCAAAATAAATATGAGAAGCGTCAACAAACTTCTTAGAAGGATAATTAATATGTTCAATAAAAGTTAAGTGTTCTTCCTTAAGTCAAAATTCCTTATTTAAATTATTTAAAACAATGTTATACGTTTTTCCATCTGTCCTTTTACTTTATTGAATGAATGTAAATAGTATTATTTGTCAGGCTGGCATTACGACGTGTTACGTGGTGGGCGAACTTAGAAGTGCTTAATTTCAAACGAAAATAATTTGGAAACTATTCACAAAAAATTTAAAAAATATAGAGAAATACATGATAAGGTGGCAAATAACGTTACAAAGGACCTGCAATTTTTTTAACACAATACAATACAATAAATAAATAAATAATTGGCCTAGGGTTATGTTTAGGTGTCAACTGATTTACAAAGATAATTGATATTATACTCGCTGCAATTTGAAATTAAAGTGGATACGCTTTCCTGTTGTTGTGACGTTATTTAACATAAATACTGACATTAAATATATTTTCAACAACCTTTTTTGATTCGATATTGTGTAATTTTTACAAATTTCATAATTTTATTGAACTTTGAATACGTTGACACGTTAACGTTGAACCACTTCACTAATTTGTTAATTAGCATTATGAATTTTATTTTTGTCTACGAAAGATAACAGATATTGGTTCACTAACATTGATTAAAATTTGTAAATAAACATTTAGAGGAAGAAAAAAAAATGAGATCATCTTCCGGTTTTGTGCTCAAAATAATTTCAACATCGTTAGACGCCCACCAAAACACGGACATTACGATCCAGATAATCACGTGATATTTTAAATACAGCCTCATAACGTCGATATTGGTCATTGATCAAGAAGGGTCGATCCAAACTGTACTATCGATATACGTCATGTGAATCGACCACATTAATTTACCTTGTATACGCGGAATTACATCAAAGATAAAGCATCGAGCTTAAATAAAGCGGAGATTTAAATGATTAGCTATGTTTTATTTAATTAATTACAAAATCTATATTTCACTTTAACATATTTTACCATTGCCGATATTTGAGGACTTTATCTAGTTTTTTGTTTGTAATTTAAATTTACTGATTATTTTACTTCATAAGATACTATTGAAATGATTGAAAATATTATTGAAATCTAAATAAAATTTAGGCATCAGAATATTCGATTAAAAGATTTAATTTCTTTTTAAAATACAGTCTACATCGTATTTTAATAAAGAAAGGAAAAGTTTGAAAAACACCTTTCAAAACAAATCACTAATGTTAAAATGACTAGCAAGTTTTACCGGTGATATCTCATTGAACCACCATTGTATTTCATAGCTATTTGTTCAAGGGGTGGGGGGTGTTAAGAGAGTAATAAACAAGGAGCTTACTAATAGAATTGTTGTTGTTCACTTCATCCTCTAGCCACACAGCATCAAATGTTGAGCTCCAACTCAACTTGCTTTGTTACGACTAGCAAAAACATCCTATTCTTTCATTTAAATAATTTATTATTAAAATATTCTGTCACCCATAGAAAGTATACACGCTTGAGACGTATTTAAAAATTATTTCCACCATCAGACATCGCACATCAGACATAGCCAAGTAACCTAAGATTAAATTATTATTTTATTTATACACAGAAAGAAGGCTTATTGAATTAAATTTCCTTTACTATGCTTACTTTAATAAATATAGTTTTATTCTATTTTTAAAATTGTATCAAAGTAATTTGTTTAGGACGAAAATTGACACACCATATTTATGAAATGTTTATTTAATATATTCTAATGGATAGGGTGGTTTTGAATAATGTATATACTGTATTTATCTTTTTAATGTTTACGTGACTTTATTTTCCATTAGAGTATTGTGTGATGGATATTGTATTTTCATATATTTATTTACTTTAAATCTCCCAAGGTTAATATGTTGCCTTCGTTCTAGTTATGTGGTAGGTCATTAGATTATTCAAATGGTCGGTAAAGAGACTATTATCGTGGGAACCACTGACACCAACAACGTCATATTTTAAAAAAGGGGGGAGGGGGAGTTGGGGTGCTCTACACTGAGCATTATAAATATTGCTATTATCTCATTGAATCTACGTTATCACTTTATTATTATCATTACAACATTTAATATTACTATGTCACAATTTTTATTAAATTTTACCATAATAATCTCGGTGGTAGAACGTATTTGTGTAAGTGTAAGTAGTTTTAACCTCGGGATGTAATTTTAATAACAATAGTATCCACCCATGCTAATGTTTTTAAATTGCAGTAAACTTTAACACATTTAGGCCTAAAGTAATTAATAACTGGGCTTTACAATGGTCTTATTTCCTGTTGAGAATATAAACCTTATGTACTCAATAACTTTTATCCCAAATGATTTAAGTATTTTAAATAACTTTAAACCCAGGAGCATGTCCAGGTTCTCCTAATATCATCAATGTCCATGTCCGGGTTTCGACCTCCTACAACCCAAGTGATGATTCAGCAGGCACGATCCATTGTTTGTTGCCAGCCTGTGATTAAAAAATGCCTTCATGTTTGCCCTTACAGTGGCATTGTTGTGATGTTCCTTCTCTATCTTATATATTGTTGTCGGGTGAAGGGGGAGAAGGTGCCGTTCATATTGTTGCGTGACAATCTCACCACGGCTCCCATTGTGTCGTGATTGTTGGCGGGCATGCGCATGCCCCGCACGTTGTTTATTACAAATCGTGATTGGATGAGGAGCGACCCACTACACAAAGGGTGGGGAATCATAAATTAAAAAATCACACGGGTTTTGATTTTAGGTCTTAAATAATTTATATACGCAAAGCTGGAAAGTGAATACACAAATATGCAAGTAGCCCCCCAGCTTCATTAGAGTTCGGGATCAGTATTAAAAAATACTTGGATACAACTGGATATTTACAGCGTTCAATGGTAACTTTTCCTGGTACAACATAATGTTATATAGCAATACATGTACAATTTCAATTTATAATGTAAATGTAATTCAGTTATAATGATTGCTTTCAATGAAAACGCTGATTTTGTATGGACCATTTCAAATGGTTAAAACTATTTCTACAAAGTCCTGCCCATTTAACCAATATTATTAATGAAAAACCTTGTTTAACATGTTTATTGTTTATTTATGTTAAACTACTTATTACAAATAAAATCTCGAATAAACAACCATCGAAAGTCGTCAATATGCAATATTGATATTATTGAAAATGTTTGTTAAATTATCTGATTAAACCTGTCGACATTTAAGTGTGATATTTGAAAGAAGTTTTTTATATATATATATATTTGTAATAAGCTTGACGAGTCGTGTTTACATTTGTTACCCATCTATATATAATTTTTTCACTCCCCCCCACAAGAAGCATCATTGAGCTTTTATAAAATGTCCTGACTCGAATCTGGAAAACTAAATTAGGAATATTTCCCTTTCCTTGAGACTTTCATTTAAGTTTTTCCTGAATACCCATAGCTGATGGTAGCTTAGGGGTACAGGATGATGCCTCACCACCCGTCCGGACTTTTTTTTGTATATGTACACACATGGGACTGAGTGGAGGTAGGGTTGTTTTTAAAAAGAAAGTGTACTCGCATTTGTGTGAAGTAAGAGTGAGGAATCATTGATGGAACAACCCACAGGATTCAATACCTGACCTTCTCTATGGCCGTGACTCAGTAGATTGACAACACTTCTCTATGGCCGTGACTCAGTAGATTGTCAACACTTCTCTATGGCCGTGACTCAGTAGATTGACAACACTTCTCTATGGCCGTGACTCAGTAGATTGACAACACTTCTCTATGGCCGTGACTCAGTAGATTG
>CABFVZ010002324.1:64754-92338 GCA_902151445.1 Timema monikensis | reverse complement strand
GGGGGGGAAGGGCGCATGAGCCTGACGACAAAACGTATTATACTCAGAGACACCAAACATTGTTTCAGAAAATACACTTCATTTTAATTTTAATACATTTTGAATATCTTGATTTATTTTTGGGAGCTTTAATTTATTGAAGTAGTGATTTGAAACGGTTCTCAAATGGCTTTAATGAGTTGGTTGAAATATGGCTTATGGTTTTATCTTACATAATAAAAAGCACTGGATACTGGTTTTTAGGATATCCTAAGAGGGCCTATTTTTAAGAATGTAAAAAATTATACACGACTGAATCCTTCCAATAATTTCTAAGATTAATAAAGCCAGCACATATATATTATCGCTGTTTTTGGCATAGGTACTGTCCAACATTTCAAAATGTCACTTAATCTACTTAAATTCTGATATAATGAGCTATGATCAATATAAAGATATTCTACTATGGTTTTTGTATTATTTAAACGGCTTTTCATTTTGTGAACGTACCAAACATAAACGGTCCGGTATGCTACTTTCTTAAACTGGAACAATTTTAACATTTTTAATTTGTATGCTCTCACATTATTAGTAGATACCATTCGCATAAAATATCTTAGGAAAGGTATCCGAAATATGAAGATCGATTTAAACGATCTGGACCAAAACACTTCTCGAGGTCAGATGTAAAACTAGAGTTGAAACCACCAGGGATCGAGTCCTAACCTCTAAGCTCAGTCACACGTATTAACTCACGTGTCTTAGTAATTATTCATTCAATGTTCTTAGTACTAGAGACTGGCAGGGTTGGTCTACACACGGCATTCAAGGGTTTGAGAAGGGAGTTCTCCAACTGCACGAGTAGCAAATTGTCCACATTTAATTCTCTAGCCCGTCTATAAGGTTACCATTTGTCCCGAACTGATTTTGGCCACCAAAATAATGTCTTATATTATTGCATTTATAGTTTCGCTGTGTATGCTAGTTCCCTACAGTTGTGTACTGCATCCTATCGCTTTCATTATATGTATATTATTGACCTTATTCGTAAACACAGTTCTTACCGGTAGCAAATACAATTATTATGGACTGTAATATATTTGTTAACTATCTTCTCCAGCTCCAACTAGTAATTTTAGAATAGTTTAAAAAAATCACTAAAAACACGTAGGCAAAAATTATCACTGTATTTTAAGAAAAAAACTGTACAATTTCTCATATTTCATATGCCCTACTTTGTTTGTTCAGTATAGATAGTGTGTGCTAATCACTAGACAGAGTTTTAAAATTGGAGTACACGATCAATAAGAAGTGTCTCCACATTTCCAATTAGGGTTTGAGCACGTCATGTCGTTTAATTATAACTTAGGCTTTGTTCCAAGACTCGCTTTGCTTCATGAAACCCAGGTATTATCTCGTTTAGGGTGATTGTCTGTAGACACTATTAAATGACGGTTTCCAAATAACGCTCTTCTTTTAGGCAACCCGCAATCGTGACGTGCTGGATGGGATGATGGGTCTCTAAGGCTGGCAACTTTTAATTTCTACATGTATTATCAATGATAATAAATACATTATTATTATTATTATTATTATCATCATCTCGCTTTACTTTATTATAGTGCTGGTCACAAAATTAATAACAGGCCAACAATGAAAAGTACTGTATAAAAGTACCTCACATAAAAACATCATTAGATAAGAAAACCAAATAACCAGCTATATACAAGTAATGATACGTACATATAAATAGTTACTACAACATAATACAAATAAAAAAGAAAGTAGATAATAATAATAATAAGTATTGAAGATGATTATGATAATGATAAATAATACTAGTAAGATTAATAATATTTTTTAAAACATTTGTCATTGAATGTCTACCTTCGAATCACATCAATCCCATTATAGTCATATGGCTATTATTGCCTACGGACCAATTTTTATCAATTGATATTTTATAAAGTCCAGTTTTCATAGAACAGGCCTATCTGACAGCTATTCACACGTCAGTTCATGTGATCTTTAGTTGTCACTTTTGATAGCTATTATCTATTTACCTACATTAACAATAACAATATTGTGATATCAATTCAACATTAATGGCAAAAAAAGGTTTTATATTTCTTTAAAGGCTCTTTCTTTCAAAATAGGACCGTATCACATTTAATTATTTATGTGTTTGATCACATTAGTTTCCAAAAACCATATTGTATTAGACTTAATACATTTTTAATAATATTATTACGTATTCTTCTAATATTGGAGTCAATAAAAAAATCTCATACACCGTTTTCAAAATAAAAAGACTTCCGTATGTTATACTTAGCTCCTTTTTATAAATACACTTCCTCTAAAATGAAATAGTAAATTTTCCTCAAATTTGAAATGTAATTTTTTTCAAAACAGTATATCTATGATATTCGAGAATGTTGCCACTGGTTGTTGTATAACAACTACCTAGGTCTCATTTACAAGACGTATCTGATAAATTGACACACATGTCTCTATACACACATGTCTCTATACACACATGTCTCTATACACACATGTCTCTATACACACATGTCTCTATACACACATGTCTCTATACACACATGTCTCTATACACACATGTCTCTATACACACATGTCTCTATACACACATGCCTCTATACATACATGTCTCTATACACACATGCCTCTATACATACATGTCTCTATACACACATGTCTCTATACACACATGTCTCTATACATACATGTCTCTATACACACATGTCTCTATACACACATGTCTCTATACACACATGCCTCTATACATACATGGTGGATGAAGATGTGAACATCTAGCCTGGTTTTACCGTGACATTGTGCGACTGCTAAGGACGTTAACAACCAGTTCAACTTGGTCGAGTAGGGTCAGTTCTAGTTGGTAACCGGCCCCTTCTGGCCGCCAGATATCACTTTTCCTACACATTTATTGCTTCTAATAAATCTTACTGCAATCCATGTTGAAACAAACCAGACATCGTAAATAAAACAATAAAAATAGTCAAAGTAAGACACTATGTTTTCAAACATACCGCCAAATTGATGTGATAAATTTAAGTAGTTTGACATTTTATATATAGACTTATCTTAGCCTAACTTTTTCAGCCCATAGGTATATTTTGTAAAATTTTATTAGCAACATTATTTTGTATTTTAAAACTAACCGAAGTTTATTAGTCTGGCGGCCACTTCGCTCATCGAGAAAGTATCATTTCACTGTCAGGCCACAAGGCTTAAAACGTAACGATATGTGCCCTTTTCTGAAAATATTTCCCTATTCTGTCTAGGCTTATACTCTATTTCGTCACTCACCTACACCATCTTTATTAATGTCAATGAGAAGGAGGGGAAAGAAATCACAAAACTTCTTACCTCAAGGTAAAGAGGAAAGTTCGCTGTTATCTTTCAAATATCTTACAATTATCTCTTCTGAGCCTAAAAATACTATCTCTTAGAGGATGGCTAACTCTAGATCCATGTTTCATCAAGTCTAGTCTCATACCTTGTAATTAAATAGTTGCTTAAAACGAGCTAATGTCACATTTTCAGAAATATATCTATACTAATAAAACCTAAATTAAGGGGCTGTAAATAATAATATAGTCTAAGACTAATAGAAGGATATTTTCTTAACAAAGAATTCATTAAAACACGTAAAAAAGTTCATTAATTTGGAAAATGATATCTGGACACGGGAATCAAGCCTGGAATCTTTATCTGAGCTATCCAGGAGTCGTCTCTGCCTAAGGTCATTTTCCACTCATATTTTAAGGCCGATAGCTTAGTGGTAAGAGTATTTATAGAATATGATATTTAGATGCAGCTACCACTGTAATCAACAAATACAATAGCTTGACTAAAATCCATAATTTAAAAAATTGCTATATTTGTAAAACTGAGGTGACTTGCGGACTTGGGGAGGATTGAAAATGAGGTGGTTAATTTAACAAAATAAAATAATTACGTTTTTATTTTGGTTGAGTATCTTTGTTTGGTAACAAAAGTTAAAGCGATCGTGTTAACACATGTGTATAGGCTCATGTTGATTAAGAAAATAAATAGACTTTTAAGTCTATTTACTATCAATATCTTTTATTTTCTTCACAAACTATCTTTCACAATTTTATTACACTTTGTGTTAATATCCACTAAAAGATTTTTTAACTGAAACATTATCTAAATTGCGTATAACCCGAACGGGTAGTAAGATGCGGTGGTAATAATAATAATAATAAATAGCTTTGATTTCTTGGTAAAACAAGATTTACTATTATTTAATTTATAATAATAGTTAATACTATTATTATTATAAATTAAATAATAATAGATCGTGTTTTACCAAGAAATCAAAGATATTTTATTATTATTATTTTTATTAGCACCACGTCTTACTACCCATTCGGGTTTTACGCATATTTTATATTTAATTATTAAAAAAGACAGTCTACTTACAGCGTTAAAGAAACATTTAGAACAACTAATGGGAATGTAAAAGATCTCTTACCTTAACTGGTTACATTTATTTTCTGATATAGTTAGAGTTTCAGTTGAATAGTTCTTAAAATTTACCATGTTTTTGCAAGGTCGCCGATATCCAGTATTTAAACTGATAGGTAGTCCAGGTTTACAAGGACCCCTCGGACGTGTTTGTGGCAACCGGAGCATTTTATTGGACATGGCAACTGATTGTCCCAAGGGCCTCTTAGGAACATTGGCATCGAGAGACAAATCTATCGCATTTAATAATGCTTTTATGTATATTAAGAATAACGGTAACGTTTTTAAAAATAATACACTCAAAATAGGCCTAGTCTGTAGAATTTTCTTACCCCTTTTAGCATTAATTGCACTCCTTTACTTGTTTCATCCTCTGTACACACAGCCATTTTATTCTTGGAAAGGTAGCTATTCTCGGCACAAGTTTGTGAATTTGAAAATAATATTATGGTGACGTGATATTACCACCCAAGTGCATAGTCGTTCATCCTGAATAATTATTGTCTCTCTCCTCACGTGTGGGACATGGGGCGCAGCTGTCCGCTTGTGAAATCCATTGGTCGAGGTCTCAACTGTCCTCAACTGTCCTCGCGACAGTTATTACCCTTTCGTTCCGACCGTCACCATCCTTCTAGACATCATCTGGACCACGTGTCGTTTTTCACGGGATTCATCTTGTTTTAGACGCTATCCATCACAACGAATTTCAATTTGGTAACAAAATAATAATTGCTATCTGGTAGTTTGAAAAAAGGTTCTCTATATTCGATTGTTCTTTGTGTTTTGGATTGGAGTGCGAGTATCATTTTAATGTCAACTGGATGGAAGGACCAAGATAATTGGCGATTGCCCTTTATCTACTTCTTGGCAGGGGGTTGTGGGGTGGGAAAGTTACTAATGATTGTAAATCTTTTGTTTAGATACTCAAGGCAATATATAAGCTAATAATGGGGGTGAGAGAAGTGGTGAAATATTGAATTTTTAGACAAATCTTCTTCGTTTTGACTTTGACACCCCCAATAGCCTTAGCATCTTGGAAATATTACGACGGAAGGAGAATATCTGGATACAAAATGAACATAATGTAAATACGGATTACTAAATGTTAAATATTTCATACACTTGTATAATATCTTTAAGACTGACCAGGGGCTAAATGATGTACATGTAACGTAATAATAGATACATTAAAATAAAATACTTTTTTTTGTTTTGTTTTTTTGACATTTTCTATTTACCTTGATGCACTTGATGTTTAGTTTAAAGATTAAAGTAGTTCTATGAAAAAATAAAACTCTGTAGCACTGACCGTCACAGACACTTATAAAATAATTTATTCAAAAGTTATAAGTAATTACCTAATTTATTACCAATGGTTATAGAGACATAATGATTTATGAGTTTAATCTATGAAATGTTTAAACCAAACCTAGATCATAGCTCTTCTTTTATTTGTAGTAATTCTCCCATATATTTGATTTTTGGTTGTTATTTATTTTGTTTGTTTAGGATTTTTGTCATTGTACATAAATTGATCGTCTAATAATATAATCGATGGTATAGTATTAATTTTGAAAATCTTTTTAGTTATGTTCTTGAGAGTAAACTAAATTTTTATAAAATATTACGTCAAGTTCGGTCAGTACAGCCGTCAGTTTTGGTATAACCCGATTGCAGATGCGGATGCAGTTTTTTTTACAATACTACATTATAGATAAAGCTTATGGGCCTTTTATTAATAATAATAGTAATAATAATAATGATAATAATAGGGGTTCTCTCTTACGACAGCTCCATTCCTTTTACCCGTGAACTTAGACCGTCAATGCGTCATGTCCTCTGCCTCCTTTCTTGAGCTGACAGAATTTTCTTCTCTCTTTCAAGTCATCCAATATTTGAGTCTCCCCCTTCCTGAGCTCCTCTTTCGCTAACCCTTTTCTTCTATGACGTCTCACAGAAGACATTTGTATCTTCACAAGTCTTCTTCAGCACCACATTTTGAAGCCCTCCAAGTATTTATTTACCGTCTTCTTAACTTTCTGTCTCATTTCCAAGCTCACCTTGCTGGTCAGCAATAACTCCAGTACTTGAACTGCTCTCTGTCGTCCTCCTATCCTGGAATTGCCACGTCCCTCTGGACCTCCATGACTATCCACTTTCCATACAAGTTGCACAAACTGGATATTTGTGTACTGTTCTGTACTGTTCTCAGCTCAATATTATAGATATTGTTTTTTATTTTATGGTGCTGTCCTTTACCAAATTATTTAAACCGCAAACTCATACAGCTCTGATCTTGAAAAGTGTACGTTAGATACTTTTAGTAAATAATGTAATTATACATATATGACCAAAGTATACGCGCTTGTTTACTGTAGACAAGACTTAGGTCTAGCTACTTTGTTTATATTTAAAACATTTAATAGTTTATACTGTACGTAGCAAACCTTAAAAGGCGTGGATTATTCTTATGGTCTATTTGGGAATATTTCTAAAAACAATATTGTGATTTATTTATTGTTTAAGTATCAACCCTTCATTGCTGTATAAACCAAAATATAAGTTTTTTATGTTGAAAGATTATAAATTTTAAGAAGTTGTTGAAAAATGACATTATTAACACTTTGTTCTTCTAATTTGTATAGTCTTGTCTTGTTTTGTCTTATCTTTTCTTGTCCAGCGACATGTTGTGAGCCCTTGAGCGGGGCTTCATCTTCGGATTCTCACTAGTGTAACAATCCTATTTAATTTTTAAGAGAACAACACGTTCTAAGAAAATCCCCGCGTCATGCAAACAAACAAACAAAACACGGGGCACACGAAATGACCCGATCAGTTTTAACTTCGCCGAAGGTAGAAGTTATTGAAAGATCAGCCAGTGGCGGTCAGTAACAATCACTTCGTAGAGAGGAGGCTTCATTTATACAACTTATATATTTTATAGTAGCCTTTGTCCAGTTGAGAAAATGGTGGAACTAATGTTCTACTACCGTATTTGCTTCTTAGAAAATAACATGCTATCGTTTGAATATTGATAATTTAAATAATTTTTAGTGTTATTTCAACCATCTTCCAGGCTCTTTTTGATGTCAAACTGGTTTTAGTTTAAATTGTTTAAATGGAAACCTAGGCACTCACTTCATGGTTAGTGAATAGTTGTTCCTAACATCATTCCTTCGTTCCAGTATGGTTTGGATACCGGTTCTAGTGTAAAATTCCCCGTCATCGTGGGTAATTCACGCCTTGATTAGAACTATAGGCCTTTTGTCATTTCTATCGCTAATGATGAGACACACAACAAGAAAATTATAGACCTTTATAAAGCTGCACATTTCAATAGTGCGGGATTAAATTAAATTAATTGGTAACGCTTTTCGACAGACCTCCTTTTCTAGTGGTCAGCTATTAATCTAGATTCCTTGGTTTAGATTCCTGGCACTCTTTTCCTTACTTGCACTTAAAGTATCGGGAGCTTTCCTGTTATTACTGAGACCAACAGGCATGTCTTTCTCCTGCAGAGGTAGAGGGCTCTGAGAAGTTTTGTGATCGGGCTGGTACACTGGCTCCTGTCCCATTGGATGATCCTGTATTGGAGAATTCCGTGTTGTTAACTGTTTTCCAGCATAGCCAATGGTTGAAGTTTTAGTGGCCTCATTAGTTATCCTCATGTTGAGGGTGTAAGTGAAAGTTCTGCGGTCCAAAAACAAAACGGTTTCATAAACGACACATCTAATGGTTGCAATTCATGAGAACTGTGCGGTGGTAAGCAAACTATAATGGCATGTAATTCTCGAGCTATGTTAATGGCATCAATATTCCGGGTGTGGGTAAAGTGCCCGTCCAAAACCAACACAACCGGGTCATCTTCAGTCAGCTTGACATGACTAATAAAATGACATAACCATTCGGTAAAAATATGTGATTGAATCCAACCTTAGGGATGAGAAGCAGGAATAGAACCAGGAGGTGTGCCATTCATCACTTCTAGTTTCATGTTTTTCCTAGGAGAATATATCATAAGATGTACGTAATGTCCTGAAGAACTTGTACATGTTACAATCGTCATTAAGGACCCTCGTTCTGCGGATTGAAGGGATGCTACCTGCTTTTTTCCCCTTTAATGCAACTACTTTTGTATGCTTGTGCTGTACAATAGTGATTACAGTATCATCACAATTGTATAAACGTGAAGGATTGTTACTCATTTTTTGTAGACAAGGTTCATACAAATCATAAAATCTTGAACCATCCTCAGGATTGAACCCCTTTGCCTTAGAAAAAGAGAGCCCTCACGGTTCTCTTACATATAGCTTTGGATATTTACGAAAATAATTTTTAACCACTTCCTCCCTGCCTGCTAACTGCTTTGAGAAAATCTATGTTTTATTCCGTTCCTTGACGCTAGTTGGTATGCCATGATACGGGCATCTTTTATAGTCGAACCATAAAATCTGTCTACAATAACTGTCCAATATTTTGATAAATCTTCTTCTATAAGTTTTGGCAATGTAAGCTGTCTACCAATAGGCCTAACAGATAATTTATCACTAAGAAAAGTTTTCACGTAACGCTTCGATGCTGTTTGCGAAAAAGCCTGTTGTTCTTAAATTAATTAAATGTGTCCATAATTTGGGGCTCCCCAATTTGGGAAGCCAAAACCTATCCAATTTAGGGCGTACCATGAATATAGTTGCTGTCCTAACATTTTCAGTCAGAAAGTTGCTACACAAATGTAAATTATAGTGCTTTAATATTACAGTTATTGATAATTGATTATCAATAGATACATATGAAATATCTCTTACCGTTCATAAAATGTTCTTCAATAAAGGTTTAGTCGAAAAATATTGTGAAATACTCAAACACTAAACGAGCTCACTACACACAAAACACGATCTCAATAAAACTGCTGCCACCAGTAACAAGTCAAGATGGATTGCTGGTATAGTTCTGAGGTACTCTATTTGGTAGCAGCATCCTGGGCTGAGATACAAGATCTCATCAAATTAGGAGCCTACCCTAAATTAGGCATTTTTACTTTAGAGGATTAGGAATGTCTAGGTCATATCCGTCTTTGTCACTAGAGGACCAGGGATGTCTAGGTCATATCCGTCTCTGCCAGTAGAAGACCAGGGATGTCTAGGTCATATCCGTCTCTGCCAGTAGAAGACCAGGGATGTCTAGGTCATATCCGTCTCTGCCAGTAGAAGACCAGGGATGTCTAGGTCATATCCGTCTCTGCCAGTAGAAGACCAGGGATGTCTAGGTCATATCCGTCTCTGCCAGTAGAAGACCAGGGATGTCTAGGTCATATCCGTCTCTGCCAGTAGAAGACCAGGGATGTCTAGGTCATATCCGTCTCTGCCAGTAGAAGACCAGGGATGTCTAGGTCATATCCGTCTCTGCCAGTAGAAGACCAGGGATGTCTAGGTCATATCCGTCTCTGCCAGTAGAAGACCAGGGATGTCTAGGTCATATCCGTCTCTGCCAGTAGAAGACCAGGGATGTCTAGGTCATATCCGTCTCTGCCAGTAGAAGACCAGGGATGTCTAGGTCATATCCGTCTCTGCCAGTAGAAGACCAGGGATGTCTAGGTCATATCCGTCTCTGCCAGTAGAAGACCAGGGATGTCTAGGTCATATCCGTCTCTGCCAGTAGAAGACCAGGGATGTCTAGGTCATATCCGTCTCTGCCAGTAGAAGACCAGGGATGTCTAGGTCATATCCGTCTCTGCCAGTAGAAGACCAGGGATGTCTAGGTCATATCCGTCTCTGCCAGTAGAAGACCAGGGATGTCTAGGTCATATCCGTCTCTGCCAGTAGAAGACCAGGGATGTCTAGGTCATATCCGTCTCTGCCAGTAGAAGACCAGGGATGTCTAGGTCATATCCGTCTCTGCCAGTAGAAGACCAGGGATGTCTAGGTCATATCCGTCTCTGCCAGTAGAAGACCAGGGATGTCTAGGTCATATCCGTCTCTGCCAGTAGAAGACCAGGGATGTCTAGGTCATATCCGTCTCTGCCAGTAGAAGACCAGGGATGTCTAGGTCATATCCGTCTCTGCCAGTAGAAGACCAGGGATGTCTAGGTCATATCCGTCTCTGCCAGTAGAAGACCAGGGATGTCTAGGTCATATCCGTCTCTGCCAGTAGAAGACCAGGGATGTCTAGGTCATATCCGTCTCTGCCAGTAGAAGACCAGGGATGTCTAGGTCATATCCGTCTCTGCCAGTAGAAGACCAGGGATGTCTAGGTCATATCCGTCTCTGCCAGTAGAAGACCAGGGATGTCTAGGTCATATCCGTCTCTGCCAGTAGAAGACCAGGGATGTCTAGGTCATATCCGTCTCTGCCAGTAGAAGACCAGGGATGTCTAGGTCATATCCGTCTCTGCCAGTAGAAGACCAGGGATGTCTAGGTCATATCCGTCTCTGCCAGTAGAAGACCAGGGATGTCTAGGTCATATCCGTCTCTGCCAGTAGAAGACCAGGGATGTCTAGGTCATATCCGTCTCTGCCAGTAGAAGACCAGGGATGTCTAGGTCATATCCGTCTCTGCCAGTAGAAGACCAGGGATGTCTAGGTCATATCCGTCTCTGCCAGTAGAAGACCAGGGATGTCTAGGTCATATCCGTCTCTGCCAGTAGAAGACCAGGGATGTCTAGGTCATATCCGTCTCTGCCAGTAGAAGACCAGGGATGTCTAGGTCATATCCGTCTCTGCCAGTAGAAGACCAGGGATGTCTAGGTCATATCCGTCTCTGCCAGTAGAAGACCAGGGATGTCTAGGTCATATCCGTCTCTGCCAGTAGAAGACCAGGGATGTCTAGGTCATATCCGTCTCTGCCAGTAGAGGACCAGGGATGTCTAGGTCATATCCGTCTCTGCCAGTAGAAGACCAGGGATGTCTAGGTCATATTCGTCTCTGCCAGTAGAAGACCAGGGATGTCTAGGTCATATTCGTCTCTGCCAGTAGAAGACCAGGGATGTCTAGGTCATGTCCTTTACTGCCAGGAGAGGACTATGGATGTTTATGTGGCATACGCCGAAAAAAGTCAACAGTGGTTTAACATTAATCGGAAATTAATTAAAATACAAAATTTTGTGGTTTTAATAAAGTTCAACGTTTGATAAATTGATCGAAAGTACAAAATATGAGGTAAAGATTTTAAACCTCAATTTCAGGATAGATAAATAGCTTTACACAAAATTTATTGAAAACACATTAAAACGCAACATAACTAAAATGCTAATTATTCCATTTGATAAACTTTTACTAAACATTATGAATAGTTTATATTGAAAGTGTAGAGCATTCTCTTCTTCTAATTATGGTTTATTTGAATTGTCCTGGTTTTTGTACCAATTGATGAGTTGTGAACTAATGTGGTTTGATTACAACGCGATTTGAGACCTTTTTATAAGGTTTATAAAAGAATGAGGTTTATTTATCTCACTCTTTATATCACTCGCCCCTCGTTGGGCCACACTTTTCAATATCATGTAATAAATACACATTTATAAAGTTGATATTTCTTTTAATTCAAAATCTCTGTTTATTTCAAGAGAAAACAGATCATGTCGTTGACAAACTTCGTACGCGGCCGATAGCACGATCGTAGGGATCGAGGACAGGAGCTATAGTCCAACTACATCAAGGACTGGACTCCTTGTGGGGTGCTATTGCCCCATCTTTCGCATATATAGATTGCTCATGGAAGCTTCCAGAAGCTTTCGTATAGAAAAATAAAATAAAATATAAAAATAAAACATGGATGGAAGTAGAATGTTCGATAACAGGAAGCTGGCTCAAATTACCGTTTAGAAAAGGATATTGATCTTTTTAGGAAAGGAAGTAAATTTATTTTCCTTATAAAATATCTTAAATTGTCCTTCTGACTCTAGTGGTCCTACGTCATGCACTCTGACGTCATTGACAATGGCTCATATGCCCTCTTAGAAGAAGCAAAAGTGCTTCAAGTGCCATGTAATAGATTATATGATTTAAATAAAATAAGATACGTTTATAAAATTAGGACGATATTAAATTTCAATGCTCTCACATATTCTTTAGGGGCAGGTCAGTAACATTACAAAAGTAAAACCTAAACCTTATCACTTCTACACTTACAGTCTCCTTGTGCCCAGACCCACTGCAAAGGAAAGGTGGGGGGGGGGTCTATTAGTATCATGGAACAGGGTCCAGGACCTCCAGGGGCCTGGGCTCAAGAATCAGATTCACAATTTAAACAGAAAAATTGTCTTAGATAAAATAAAATAAAACATGACTGATAATTAATCAATTAAACGTCAACCATTCTTTGGACGTGGCTTGGCCAACCCACGGCTGGGATTTTCTCAAGAGGAACCTACTGACATCTGTCACAAGGGCATCGGTTCGGTCCAGGTTTGTCTTTAGTTTCAGACTATTTGGAAACTTCGCCCTTTCTGCATAAATTAAATTTGGCGAATGAAGAGAGACGGTTAAATATACTCATTCTATAATGTGCATAGCATTTCAGTGTTGAGTTTTGGTTTTGTAAACGTAACCAAAGTTATCCCCCATTGAAAGAATTTGTGTCCCTCTCCTCCAGATTAATATAAACTTGCCCTCCTGCAATAAACTTGTATCTCTCTAGATTTATTTCACTTCCCTATGATATTCTCGATTACCAACATTTATAATGGTCTTGTACCAAGTTCCAAAATACTTCTATAGGCATTCAATTTTAAAAATATTTGTTTGGAAAGGACCATTTAAAATAGTTTCTAAAATATGCATCAAGGTTTTTTTTTTGTTTTTTAATATGAACATTAAATTTAAAATAAAAATCTGAACAAGAACCACTCCTTAATATAGGTTGTAGAGAAATATAATTGTCAACAACTTTCTGGAAGAAAACCCCTCAAAATGGATTTCACGGCACCCAAATTTCAATAAGTTTAAGGAGGAAGACTACTCCAAATAGCTTTAAGAGATATATATTTTTCTAAAATTTAAATCAGACATTTAATTTTCAAACATTTGCCGAGGGAAGGTTGCTTGGCCCCTCTTTATCTTTGGGATCAAAGCTCAAAACCCTCGAGCCTGCCTCTGTCCTTGGTACTGGGCCTGGTTCAAGCACACAGGTATTTGATTTGATGAAAAAGGCTGAAATGTTTACCTTAATTTGTAAAAGTTTTGGGAGTTCTTAACCCATTTTCCTTTTAAATTTAATTTTCTCTACTTATGTGATAATAATACTCTACAATACTCTAAATACATTTAGTTTCCCCTGAAAGGTAGCTAACTTACCCTGCATATTTCCACTATGGGGCACCCTATAAGACACAAGTGTTAAATCAATTATTTGCTGGTTCTTAGAAAATAAATGATTTATTATGAGTATATACTCTCACATATGCAGCTGACAGAGACTGGTGGTACAAGCTGGGCACCTTAATTCTGTCCTTCCATTGTGGCTGTGTATCAAATCCGTGCCACAATAAAATAAAACTCCGGCCTTGTGTTCCCTTGCACGTTTCTGTGGTCTCATGTCACTGCGGGTGTTGTTCAAATAGAAGGTTTCCAGGGGCAGCCCCCATCACGACCAGCTGGAAACAAAAGTAATTAAACCAACATTCAAACGGCAGCTGTCTGTTGCTCCTGTAACCTCTTTGATCTCTTACCTCACGACTGTTGGTCCTTTTCGTGGTCAAGACATGGGTGTGGCCTGCCAACCCTCCTCTCACTCTCCCCCCCTCATAAACCTACCTATTATTTCTACTTTCAAGTTCGAAGCTTGAAGCGACACCAAAACAGGTGATTACGGTGTATTTTTTCCTTAAAGTTGTTTCAATAAACGGTGACCATGTTATAGTATTATAATAATGGTTCCGTGTCCCGAGTTAGGCAACCGTAACATTGTATGATATGTGTTGCCCTTTCTCGTTCTCATGTTGCGCCGAGCTACACACTACCACACATTACGATACACGTCCAGTAAGATTGCAAACTGGAGAATAATAAGCCACATTTAATTTATTCACCACCGTTTTAATAGGATTCATTCTTTATGTGTCACAAAAACAATATCTGAAAAATATCCGATGGTAATTAAGGAACAATGGAAAAATTATTAATATTTATTAACAGTGGTGCTACAAATAATATTAAAATGTTCTTTGTATCAAATATTTTTCATAATTCGGTAGCAATTTTATTTCAGAAGAAAGCTAAAAAATATTTTTTCTGATTAACTCAATTGAACCCGCATCAGTGGCCGCATGGTATAAGGCGCTACTTTCTCAGAATACTAGAATGCCGAAGATAGAGAGAGAGATCAATGTTTGAATCTCGCTCCGGTGTTCCCAGAGAGCTATTTCCAAAACGTTTTTCCACTCTCCTTCCACGAAGATGCGGGTACACCTTTCATAAATATAGGCTTTATCCCTAAAGCTATTAACGTAGTTAGTACATTAAGCGTGTGATCTGAACGGGTGGTAAGCGCGGTGCCATAACCCGTTGTAGAATGTGTATGTGATCCATTGTTGATTTCGATTAACAGTTTTATCCAAATAGTTATTTATCTAGAAATAGCTAAATAAATTATAGTCCTCTTAAATGAAAATTGTGAGAATTCAAAAGTAATGTGCTACACATAAACGAAGAAACTTATTTTTTTTGGGCGCAATAATCTAGATATCTGCGGGATAGAAGAGAAATTTATTCCAACGATCTCTTTAATAAATACTTAACTAAAACCGAACCATTACTGTTCCTACTACTTAAAATGATTTTAACGACATCCTAGGTGCTGTAGACCAGGGGATATTTCTGTAATTAGTGTTAAAATTGGTTCACCTTTAAAGAAATCTTCAAATTCACATTAAATATATCTAACCATCTTAATTATTTATTTTTCTAAACATCTATGTTACTTGAAGCCCTCTCTAATGGCAGTTGACCTTACGAATATACCAGATCAGTGTGTTGACTCTCAAACGTAAGAATGGTATATAGTCATCAGTATACACGGGCCAGCTATCTGAATGTTACTTCCCAAAGTTTCATCCTATATTTTATACGATATAAAGTGAATTAGATCCAAACAATGCAAAGGTAATGAAACAACTACAGCGAGACTCTTTTAAAACCGTAATATTTATCCTGAACAAACCGGCACCGTGGTACTGTGTTCAGTGCACCTGGCTACGAACCTAGGCTTTCCGGCTGGTACATTGGGTATTCCCTTAAGGGGGACTATCCCAACAGTCACCAGGGTTTGGTTGATTAGGATTATGCTAGGTTTAAGATCACCTCATCTTCACTATAATTACATAATTTCATTGCAGGTACGACTTGTAGACAACCTCCTATGGTGTACCCTGAGTAACACTATGTGACCAGAGCGGCTAATAGTCTACACACACACACACACACACACGACTGAACTAGATAGTATATTTATCTTCCAGTAAAATATGCCGTACGTTAAAAAAAATGAACAAAATCTAATACAATCAATATTGTTGGAACTAGCCTAGTCCCGACATCAAGGCCAGTTCCGTTTATTTTTAGAAGCTATCGAGAAATATTTAATTTCTCGTTTATTTCACTAAAATATATCTAGCTATCCAATCAGGCTTCGTACCTAGTTGTTAAAGTACAGGATTACAATTATATAAAAATACGCTCACGGGGTAAAATCGTAGGTACGAACCTCGGTGTTCGGTCAGTTTGATGTGCTACCCTCCAGTGACACATTTAGAAACAAAAAGAAAGATTTTTTGAAGGGTAAAATTAGTAAAATAGAACAAAATAGCGAACATAAGAATATCAGGGAACTTTATTTAAGTATTAATGGATAAAGGGAAAGTTATCAGGCTAGGAACAGTTAAGTTAAGGATGAGAAAGGTAATCAATGGCAGTTACTTGAGATGTTTTGAGTGGATGGAAGACAAATTCTGAATGTTCACGAAGGATCCGATGTAATACACATTGCTGAGCCACTAGTCCCAGAGCAAGGTATTAGTATTGTCAAGCTAACTGAGGTATGTGTGAGAGATGTGTGTGGCAGGGTTCGGGTTGGGTCTCACGTTCAGCTGCTTTAGAAATACATAATGGGTTGAAACAACCTTAGAGCATGCTTTTGGGGTAATGCAAGATAGTAGGGAAGGGTTGACAATGCAGCTGTTAGAATACACAGATGATTTAGCTGTTAGATAATGGTAAGGAAGCTGTTGCAAGAAATGCAGAACTTTTACTAAAGTCTGTTAAGTAAATAAGTTTAGAAGTAAACGCTGAAAGGACTAAGCATATGATAACAGAGATAACACAGATTGAAGGACGATAATTTAGATATTACAGCAAACACCATATCATTGATAAGGTTAATGAATTCAAATATTTAGTAACAATTTTAATTAGCGATAACAATATTGTATTGTAAATTAGGAAACAAACACAGTCTGGAAAGGCTTGTTACTACTCGTTTGTCAAGCTAACTGAGGTATGTGTGAGAGATGTGTGTGGCAGGGTTCGGGTTGGGTCTCACGTTCAGCTGCTTTAGAAATACATAATGGGTTGAAACAACCTTAGAGCATGCTTTTGGGGTAATGCAAGATAGTAGGGAAGGGTTGACAATGCAGCTGTTAGAATACACAGATGATTTAGCTGTTAGATAATGGTAAGGAAGCTGTTGCAAGAAATGCAGAACTTTTACTAAAGTCTGTTAAGTAAATAAGTTTAGAAGTAAACGCTGAAAGGACTAAGCATATGATAACAGAGATAACACAGATTGAAGGACGATAATTTAGATATTACAGCAAACACCATATCATTGATAAGGTTAATGAATTCAAATATTTAGTAACAATTTTAATTAGCGATAACAATATTGTATTGTAAATTAGGAAACAAACACAGTCTGGAAAGGCTTGTTACTACTCGGTCAGTAAGTTGTCAAAAAATGTAAAAATATACTATGGGTGCGAAACATGGCCTCTTACCTTAAATGACAAAAATAAATTTAGGGTGTTCAAAACCAAGGTGCTTAGGAATATATTTGGTTCAAAAATGGATGAAGATAGTGGGGAGTGGATGAGGCTACATAATAATGATCTGTATACCCTGTACTGATCACCAGACGTTGTTAGGGTAATAAAACCTCACAGGTTACGGTAGGCAGGTCATCAGCGCGAATGGGAGTATCTAGAACCGCGTTCAAGGTATTGAATGGCAAACAAAACCACTGGGAAGACCCAGATGGGGATAGGATAACATTTGGATATACCTGAGAGAGATAGGGTGTAATGAGATAGACTGAATAGAATGAACTTAAGATTTGGATAGGTGGCGTACTTTTGTGAGGGCGGTAATGAACATTATAGTTCCTAATTCCAGAGTAAGTTAGTAAGAACCTTTCAAATGTTACTGACAAAAAAAGTTTATCCCCAATAAATGAGTTATGAAATATACATGCGCACACGAAACAACTTAGCATTATAAATGTCTGGGCTATTTATATATATTTTATTAATAAAATAAATGCATAATAAATTAAATCATTACCTCTTTCTTTTTGAATTAATATTTTATTTGAATCATCAGCTATTTCCCATTTTCCACAAAGGGTTTCCCTTTAATTTTCCTTCAGGAAACTGTGAGAGCACATGCTCAGTGAGGTCGGGCAGGAATTTCTAGTCCTGTGCGAGAATGACAGTTTCACTTCGGGAAATTTCTGGGTGAGGAATGAAGATTTCCATTGAGAACGGGACGGAAAACGGGAAAAATATAAGAAATATCTCCACCTAAGGACTCTATATTCATTCCAGATTTGTAATTTTATTTTAAACGTAGCTTTCCCATTTATTTTAATAAATAGATACAAGAAATTTGATAGTTTGAATTGAGTTAAATGTAGTGGCAGATGTTAAAAAGAGTTTGAATAGTCAAGAAAAGAGATAAAAACCCTGATTTAAATGCAGTAATGGGTCTGGACAAAATGTTTTATATCCTGTAATTTTATAAAATAAAAAAAATGAGAAAAACACTGTACACATTCAAGATTGTGTATTAACTTATTTTTAGATTGTAAATCCTCCAAATAAAAACTTAATAAACAGTCAAACAGGGGTTGAGTAATATTTTCGACATAATGTAAATAAAAATCTAAGTCTAATGAAATTATTACAAGTATATTTTTAATCAAACATTTTTGGTATGAATATGAATACATTCGAAAAATATATTTTGAAACTGAGTAAAATAGTTCTTAAATAAAAAAAATTTGTCATTCGTTTTAATAAATACTTAGACAATAAAACACAAACTATTCAAACTAATCTGAATAAATACAAATGAGCCACAGTTTTCTCCATTGAGCCAATGTGTTGGGCTACCTCTTAAGTTTTAGTTACTAAGGTTCTCACTAGAAGCGCTGTTGGACTTACAAAAACATTAGCTCATCCATATATTATCTATGACATAAAAGCAAATTGATGCCATTACAAATAATATAATTTACATAAGCAAATAAAAGTGTTGAAGGTGTAATTTATGCATAATTTGATATTTATTTTCCCTATTATTTTGCGCTATAAATATATTTTCATGCCTTAAATATATTCAGGGATATTCAATTTCTTTCAATATGGTTATGTTACTCAATGGTGCTCTCTTGTTTTTTAAGGAACAGAAGATAAGGTTAATTAAGATTTAATAAATTAATAATATTTCGAATGAAAATTTAATAAAAACGTGACTTTGATAGCTGGTCCTTAACAGTTTTTTTTAAATATGATATCCCGAAAAATTTCGGGAGATATTTGTTTTCACCCAAATTTCAGGAACAACCATTTTCCAGATTTGTCCCCTCAAGTTCAGGATTCCGCACAGCCCTAAGAATTAGAAATATCAATTACAAAGAATTGTTAATACCTGTAGGCCATTGTATAATTAGTAATTTAACAACACCTTTAGTTTCAAGTGAATAACACTTTTATAAAGTTTACTGCGCTTTGTAGATGTTGATTTTCTTTTTTACATTAAGAATCTTAATCAACACATATTATTTATCAACAGTGTGACTAATTTTATCCCTTAACTTTAGTTCGGGAGCGTGCCATTTTATAAATGTTCACATATAAACCAAATAACTAGACCTAAACATTGTAGGAAATACCAAGGTTAAGGTGTACGGCTCGCAACTGGAAGACTGGAGCTCAATTCCTGGTCAGATGTACTGTTTAACCCCCCCCCCCCAATATTGTTTCTCGTATACAATTCAGGTGAGTTGTATTATCCATACCATGTTTAATTCAATTTGTCAATTCGTACTAGCACTGTAAAAATCACTCACAAACATATTTGAATACTCCCATATTATATTACATAACACATTAAAATAACGTTCAAAACAATTGATTATCAAATCCTGCTAGTTTATTTTCATATCACCTTGCTACTTTCTCTTCCATTACCTAATGTTCTTGTTTCATTGAAGGTTAATCGCTTGTGTGAGTGTTTTAGTATCCGAGCCGAAATATCTTTCTTTGCGCTCAAGGAAAAGTAAAATCTCCGAATAAAAAAAAATGTTTAAAACTTTAGAGGAGTAAAAATTATTTTCTAATCAATAAGTGTGACTTGTGACTTCGGGAAACACAATACATCTGAAACGCATTAACCCGAATTTGATATGACTAGGTACAGTCTGTATAATGTTATCAAAAATCCATAATATTGGAAATATTATCACAGGAAGGGGAATAAAATATGATTTTTTATTACATATAAAGGCTAAATAGGGCCTACAACCTGTTAAACAAAATAGGAACATTTCTATCATTCAATAACAAACTACCCGCTCCTCTCGCACTATACTAGACTAGACGGGGAGATCGAGGTTCTAAACTAGGTCGGGTGTATTGTGGTGCTGCTTGACAAATTCATTAGACGTTGTCTTTGAAATTGGATAGCTAGTGTTTAATCAATTGTTTTTTACCTCTACAAATAAACAAGTGTTTTGGGTTTAGCTATTTCATTAATTGGCTCATAGCACTGATTCAAAATTATTTAAACTATGTCTGATCTCGTTGTATGTCTCCATATGGAATACGGGACGTTTGAACAAAGAACATTATAAGTCTGAATTTCAAAGTAAGGTACTTTTACACGGTTACAAACGTTATTAGAACCATTTTAATATATTTATATGACAGTCCCTCTGGCCATGTGATTTGCAGCTGTCAATTTTCATAGATAATACAAATACCAATGAAATAATAGTATTAAAATGTTAGCATCGTTGACAGCAAAAGAGTTTTTATTTTCTAACAGCTCCATTCCACCAGAATCCCAGTTGATACACACGCGCCATCTGGGCTCTGTCGCTTTTGTCAGGAGAAGGAACTCAAGTCACTTCTCACTGGGGGATCTCTCTCTCTCTCTCAAACAAAGGAGAAGGAACTCAAGTCACTTCACACTGGGGGATCTCTCTCTCTCTCTCTCAAACAAAGGAGAAGGAACTCAAGTCACTTCACACTGGGTGATCTCACTCTCTCTCTTTCAAACAAAGGAGAAGGAACTCGAGTCACTTCACACTGGGGGATCTCTCTCTCTTTCAAACAAAGGAGAAGGAACTCAAGTCACTTCACACTGGGTGATCTCACTCTCTCTCTTTCAAACAAAGGAGAAGGAACTCAAGTCACTTCTCACTTGGGGATCTCTCTCTCTCTCAAACAAAGGAGAAGGAACTCAAGTCACCTCACACTGGGGGATCTCTCTCGCTCTCTTTCAAACAAAGGAGAAGGAACTCAAGTCACCTCACACTGGGGGATCTCTCTCGCTCTCTTTCAAACAAAGGAGAAGGAACTCAAGTCACTTCACACTGGGGGATCTCTCTCTCTCTCTTTCAAACAATGGAGAAGGAACTCAAGTCACTTCACACTGGGGGATCTCTCTCTCTCTCTCTCTTAAACAAAGGAGAAGGAACTCAAGTCACTTCACACTGGGTGATCTCACTCTCTTTCAAACAAAGGAGAAGGAACTCAAGTCACTTCACACTGGGGGATCTCTCTCTCTTTCAAACAAAGGAGAAGGAACTCAAGTCTTTTCACACTGGGGGATCTCTCTCTCTCTCTCTCTTTCAAACAAAGCCGTGCTCTTAAACCCTTGACGTGCGATTGTAGCAAAATAAGTCACATGTGTGAATGAAAGCGAGCTATATTGTGGTGTGCATGTAGGTCGTAAGAGCGGATATTGGGCAGTTAGGTCCACGGAGTTAGAACCGGAGTAAAGACACGCCCATTTGAACGCTCCTCGAGGGCGCAGACCCACTGATGGTAGATACTGTGTGGTACACTGAGGTAGCTGTGTGTGTGTGTGTGTGTGTGTGTGTGTCCAACACAACAATGAGTGGCCACTTGTAGTAACAATGTTGAGTTCAACAGATCCGGTTGGATAAACCATTATTATTCCGCTTTCTATGGTAGTAGACATTGTTCAATTAATTGGTGTATAGCTGGGTTATTATATGGTAACAGCTTGCAGGCTATCTTTTAGAATATTTTTTGTTTGGCTAAAAATGGTATTAGTTTATGTATGCGCATTAAGGGGCGATGGAAGGGGACGTGATAAAAAGAAAGTGTTCAGACAGTCCTTTAATGGGAAAACAGTTTTTTGGACAAAAGAGATAATATATTGGCTCATTACGAACATGGAGTTTAATTTTCTTCACATGGTAACCTCTAAATTTCTTAAATATCTGTCAAAGATATTCTGGAATTTAATGACAGCCTTTTCTCTTCATTAAAAAAATTTAAAATCAAATGCCGAAATGCTCAAGACAGATATTTAACAACTGTTCACCTTGTGAAGAAAATTAAACTATATGGTTGTACTGGAGCTATAGTTTATTTATTCTAGTAAAAAAAAATTGCAATAAAAACTGCAAAAATAGTTGACTTTCCTCGCGCACCCATATCCCCGCCTAAAGTTTGCTTACACGTGGTATATATACATTTATGTTAGCACTACGTCTTACTACCCATTCGGGTTGCACACCTACACGTAATGATGGTTTTTAATATATGTTATTACATATTGACATTATGAGACAAAATGTTAAATTGAGACAAAAAGCTATCAACATATTCCAAGATACTCATGACATAGATTCGAGAACTGTTGATCTCACTATTGTATAGAAAATAAAACTTAACGAATCTACTCAAGTAATATTATATTTATTGTGTCAATTATTTTTTATAAATACTGCCAAAATATTATCTTAACTTGCCTTCCATTTTGGCATTCCTTAACACATTTAATTACTATACACGCTTATTAATTGGTCGGCCTTTATAATTTAATTTATTTAATCAATAGAAGCTAAACTTGTTTATTGACAGCAAGTGTTAATTATAGGCTGTATTTCGTTAACTGCCAGACCCATTGTGCCTGTTTGGTCTTTATATTTACAATTATTTACGTATTTATTACAATTTGTCTTTACTGTTAAAGTAGTCATTAATTTGTGATTATGCTTGTTTCTTAATTTCTCCTCATTAAATATAGACATTCAGATAATAAAATATATATACACGTTTCATATTTTCATTAATATACCAGGTAATATATGTATACTCTATGTTTGCCCATATATTTAGTTAATGAACACATTATTTGTGCTTTTTTATTCTATTTTTAATGTTATCCTCCTTATTTGATAATCACACTTCTTTGTGGTCAAAACCATCACACCCACACTATTACTGGTACTTTGCCAACCATGAAACGTTTTCTGCTTTAACCTAAAGTAATTACCGGCAAATTTTAATGAGATGACTGATAAATTAAAGCAGAGAATAATAAAAGTGGACTAATTACATAAAATCATAACTTCTAGATAAGCACAAACGTTAATAAGATTCCTTGCAAAGTATAAAAGAAAGGTGCTTTGAGAGGTAATGAGTAAGTGAGCCTGTTTTGTGGGCTGAATCAGATGCGCCCGATGAACTTGTGAATGTTTTCAACGTTGTTATAAATAAAATAAAAATAAGTAATGAATAATTCACTAACATGTCTTCTTTCCACAATGCTGTGTTGTACACGGCCACCATATAACTTGCCTGTCTGGCTGCCGAAACACCCCCAGGCCCGGAAACAGGTAATCTCACTGTTGACCTCTAACTCTTGTTAAACCTCAACCAACACCGAGAAGTAGAGCAGTGGTAACTTTTCAATGAAATATAATTAATCACAACTATTGATTAATTATATTTCACTATATTACTCTTAACATCTGGTTTTTAAAATGTGTTTATTTGCAGGAGATACATTTTAAAACAAATTATTATCTATTATGAAATGCACTAGGCACCTCGTACTCACTTTATGGCCATTTTGTTTTTGGAATTGGAAGTGACAAAGCTACTTAAATTTATTTAGTGAGTGTCCATGAAAATATTTAATAGCACACATATACACGTAAGAATAGGGTATTTTAAGGTATGATGAAATCAAACGCAAGTTAGAGGGTTTAATGCCAAAACCAATATATGGGTTAGAGTAAATCGAGTATTTTTGATTTAGTTTAATTTTCTACACATGACCATACCAACCATTCTTTGATGTTTGTCGTGGGCATTGCGTAATTTATCAGTACTTTTTATCTTAATTTAAATTGTTTATTTGCAAATGCTCACGACAAACATTCAAGAGCGGTTGAGATAACCAACCCCGTGTAGACAATTAGACTAAATACATCTCCTCAAGCAATAGCCTATTCTCTTAATTTTGACAAAATAAAATATCATAGAAAATGAAAAATATGGACCTCAAATTGTGATCCCTCTCATCTACCTTAAGATCATTGATTTAATTTGAAAGCTATAATTTGGCCAAACTTACACATATTTAAATCAAAAAATTATTTGCTCAATTTATTTTACTATAAATAGTTAATTTAGCCGTTAAATAAACCATCATTGACCTAAAAATGGGAGTTGTACTGACACTGGTTGATGATAGAAGTTCAAATCAACGCCATTTAACAATAAACACATCGCATAGTATTGGTTAGGTGGGTGAATATCATTTAGTAACAAACATATATTATACATTAAGATTAAAATTATTTATACAAAACAATTTAGATTAAAAATGGCTTAATGTGCAATTATTACCATGTCCAGATGACTATATACCATTCTTACCTTAAAGTCAACTAATAGCATGTGTTTTTTTTACTAGAAGACGAATAAAAGAAAAAAAATCCCCAGAGGCGACATTTGATGGGTTTTTTCTACCACAACTTGCCTAATCTGCCGTGCTCAAATCTTCTCCTTTAATGTGGACTTGCCCTCCCAAACTATTTGGAATCCAACAGGCCCAATTAAATAAATTGCTTGCATCTTCTTTTTGTTGACCTCTGTAAAAAACGCGTCAAGAATTGGTTGAACCTTTACTTCACCGCTGCAGGCGGGGACAGTCAAGAATTTGTTGAAAGAAATTTTGAAGCAACAAAATATGTGAATTTTGTGATTCAGCCTTTTGATTGCGATCAAATTAAAGTGTCAAGTTGATTATAAACTGAGGCACAAAAAATACTGAGAGGTCTCAAATATTTTCATTTTTATTTGCTTTCGTACCCTCGTTTTTCTTTTTCATAATTTAAATTCAAAACTTTTTTTTTAAGTATTAATCTTAAAGTCACTGATTGGTTCTTTGATATAAGCCATTTTTAATCAGTTCACGGAGGAATTTCCTAATCATAAATAAATTAAAATGGTATTAACTGGTTCTAGTGATAAGAGATCACCTAAAAACAACTATAATATAAGTTCATGATATTAAGTAAAACTATTTGGCTTCCCTAAAATGGCTTTAATTTATTTATCTTTTGAAATAACTTCTAAGATTATAAATGTCTATTATTCTAGTAGTTTGATTGTTAATATTTTCAGGTAGTTAATTAATAAAAAAAATGTAAAATTCCGTTTTAAAATAATCAGTTTACTAGTTTTTATAACAATTACAATGAAATAATATACTAAAAATACGTACAATTTGTATTATGTATTCGTGCAACTCGTAATGAGCGACTGCCCCAAGAGTATCCTGACGTTTGTGTATTGGGGCTTTGCCCCGCGCCCAGTAATGGTGCATAGAGGACCCCCATCATAGTATGCCTTCTCTCCTCTTACATTTGCCTTCCCATGGACCGTTCCGGCCAGCTGCCAACTCGCTGTTGCACTCTCGTTGATGAAAGGGTTGGTTCTCGTATCGCCGTAAGGGCAGAAGCGCCAGGTATGCCAACATCATTGCAGGACTACCAAAAACAACAGCAAAAAATAATGAAGGGGAGGGGGAAAATAAAAATAAAAACGCTGTAAATTATAGAACTCGTCTGAAGTGGACCTTCGGGGCCTTAATAACCTGCTCTTGTAAGACTGCGAACTCGCGAAAGAGAGCAAAGGGGAGAAGATTGTGCGGTTAAAGGCATTCAACAGATGAGGTAGCCGATTAATTACTAGCGCAAGTTGTTATGTTGCTTTATTATTCCTTTCTGTCTTCCCCTTCACCCCCTCCCACACCTACACACTCCATTTCTCCATACTAGGTAAACTAATCGGACTTGTTATACGCTATTTCAACTAACGCTTAGGCCTTTTTACTATAGACCTAATGTGGAATCGTGAATAGGATCATATTCATTTCATCTTACTCCGTCGCTTTGCTTTTGAAGCGTCTTACTACTGATAAATGGGTTCATAATTTGATTTACATTTCCATGGTCCCCATTTAATTGAACTTTATTTCCTTTTACTAAGGTGGGATGGATCGGCATGCGAGGAGAAGCCAGTGTTTTTGAAATTTTTATGACAAACATTTATTTGGCTAAAAAAATACAATATCGCTCCAGTACAAACTTAAATTTAATTTTCTTCGCATGGTGACCTCAAAATTTCTTTAATATTGTAACATTACAGATTAATTCCCTGATATAATATTGCTGTGATGATATTTCGGTTGTCTGTAGCTCCGTGGTCGAGCGCCTATCATCACTGTACGGAATATATACCATTTAACTAGCTGTTAATTTCTCCGTGGTTGAGCACTAATTAAATCGGTATAGTTAATAAATGTAAGAAAGAGAACTATTGATGGCTGTTGATTCACACATGGTTTATTCAAATGACATCTGTTAATTACTGTTACATACTCCAATTAAATGCTTGATATTAATGCACACTTGTGATATTAACGTACATTATTGTATTCTGTGTTAGACTGCGAGAGCCAGTGCTAGTGTGTGGGTAGGTACTTGGGTGCGTTGCTTGTGCCTTAAACATACGCACAAGCGGCTTATATATGACATACCCCTTGCCTCTTGGTCCCTTCGTCAACAGTGTAAAAACTAACTAATAGAAGGAGTCCTAGCGACAGGTGTTGTGATGGCTAGATTCTTATAGGTATAGGGAATTGGCGTCCTTTGTTAAATACTGCGGAGTTGTTCCTTTAACAGGAAAAATTGTATAATATATATATATATATATATATTAATTGTGTGATCCTTTTCACATTATTTCTGAAAAGTGCGTGTTTCTTCATGGATGAATCATAAAAGGATACTCTACATATGTTACTTTAAAGAAAAATTACCTTCATCCATGACTTTTTACATATTTTAGAGTGATTCAAACCAATATCATTGCAATATCTGTTAAGTGTATTGTGGAATTTAATGACAGATTTTTATTTTCAATTAAGAAGTGTTTCATCTTGTGGCGCTATGCTCATGAAGGATATTCAGGAACTGTTAATATCAACACGCAAAGAAAATTAAACTCTATGTTTGTAATGGAGAAATATTTCTGTATTCAATCCAAAAAATGTTTTGCCATTAAAACTACAAAAACACTTGGCTCTTTTCGCGTCCCCTTCCATCACACCTTAGCTAGTTAATAGCTTTTATTAAGTTAGCATAATGTGCTCTAGCTTATAAAAACATTAATTGATGAATGAACTTTAAAATGAAATGAATATTGATGGATTATTAATAATTCTGGTGTACATGGCTGACCAAGCGAATCCC